>VYZT01023671.1:4108-22617 GCA_013400735.1 Pomatostomus ruficeps | reverse complement strand
CGAGGGGTTTGCGCGGCTCGGGTTTATTTATAATTTCGGAGGAATCTTTTCGCGTGAATCTGAGAAATGAAAGGATAATCCCGCGCTAACGAACAATTCCCGTTCAATACCGCGAAACCTTGGCTTCGCGCGGCCGTTCCACGGAAAGGTTTGGGATTAAATGTGGTGGATTTGTTAAAATTGAGGTTTTTTCCCTTAAATTTGCTGTTTGGAGGAGCTGTGGACTCGGATTGCAGCGGCTGCTTCGGATGGGCTGGAGATTCCCGTTATCCCGAAGGAGTGAATTTATTGTGGGATTGATTCTGGCAAATTCCAAGCCCCTTGGCACAGAATTCCCAGGGAATTTTTGGCTGTCCCTGGACCCCTGGGAGTGTCCAGGGCCAGCTTGGAGCACCCTGGGATGTGTTGGAGTTGGAACAGGATGGGATTCAAGGATTCAAGACCCCTTCCCACCCAAACCATCCTTGATTTAATAACTTTATTATTTATTTCTGATTTATTTTACACCAATTTCCCGCTGCTTTCCTTCCATCCTTTTTTTTTTTCTTTTCCCATTTTTGTGCTGCACTGAAACCCCCTGGAAATTCTGGAATTTTATCCCCCAGGATTTTCCTCTCCGGGTGGAAACATTCCAGCTTTTTTCCCCCCGCAGTTTCCTCCTCCCTGCTGCTTCATTCCTGGAATAATTTGAATTCCCTCTCCATTTTTTTTCCCCCTAGCCTTGTCCACTGCACACCACCCGAGGTGGGGATTTATTGATGATTAAAATCCCATTTTTCCCTGCTGATAAATCCCTGGAAATGCCCGGCGTTGTGCTCATTTTTCAGGCTTTTTGCTGCATTTTACACCCGTGGTTTCAGAAATTTAATTTTTCCTTACGATCCATTTCTGGGAGCAGAGCAATGATTCCATGGACCCTCAAACCTGAGCCAGAACTGGTGCAAATATCCCAAATTTTGTGGAGGGAAGCGGATGAGGGATGAGTTTTGTTTCTCTGCCCTCTGAGGTTAAAAACCGGAGTGAAAATCAGGAATTACCCGGCGTGAAATGCTGCGATTTCTGCCCATAAAATCAACATTTCAATCAGTAATTCCCATCTGGGCATGGATTTCTGAGAAAAAGTGAAATTTGTGAGGGAGACCAGGGTTATTATCCATCTTAAATTCTTCGACTGCAGGGTTTTGAGCAGGAAAAAAATGGAAAATCCACAGTTTCCATAAATATATTCCCGTTCTTTGTATTAAATCAGATTGTGCTTCGATATAACCTCGGGAAGAGGGAAGTTGTTATTATTTGGGGTTTTTAGGCGTTATTTAATCGTTTAAATCTGCGGAATGCGGCATTGTGGAATTTTCTGGAAAACTCCTGGCCTTCGTTTTGCGTGCTGGAGGGAAGGCCTCGCCATCCTCACAGATTTCCAGACATTTTCCCAGAAATTCCTGATAAAAATTTAAAAAAAAAAAAACCCACAAGAAAAAATTCATCTGATTTGTGCTGAAAGAGTGGAGGTGAAGCAAAAAAAAGAGAATTATTGCTGCTGTTGTCTCACCGTCGATAAATTCACTTTGCTTCTCTTCCCGTCCTGCTGGTGGCTTAAAAATTTATTTATGGAAAGCTTGAAATCAATCGATAATTTGCCTTTTTGAGATTTCAGGCTGCTGCAATTCCTTCGTAATTACGATGAAGTCACAACAGATTAGGTAATCAGGAGAATTTATGGAATCGTGGAATGGTTTGGGATAAAAGAGACCTCAAAGCTCATCCAGTTCCACCTTGACACCTCCCACCATCCCAGGCTGCTCCAAGCCCTGTCCAGCCCGGCCTTGGACACTCCCAGGGATCCAGCACTGGGAATTCTCCTCCAGGACCTTCACAGGGAAGGATTTTTTGTTTCCCTGGACCCCTGGGAATGAGAATTCCTTAATTTTTGTGCTGTGCCGGTGCTGCTTTAATCCGGGATGATTTCAGTGAGGGCTGGCTGCATCCAGAGCCTCGGAGCGTTGTTTTATTCCCAAAAATCCTGGAAGAATCCAGGTGCTTCTGGCAGGGGACAAACACCAATCCAACCTGGCCACGGGGACACTGAAATGGGAATTATTTTGCTTTTTCTGCAAAAAATTTTTGGCCTCTGCTGTTCTGGTGACACCCCAGTGATGACAGAGCACAGGGTGCTGGTATCCAGGGATTTTCCAGCTCCGGTGCCCGGGATGAGCTGTCCAGGCCGGAGCAGAGCCGGGAGCCATCCGGGCATGCTCCAGATGGTCGCTCCTTCCCCGTGGTGCTGTCGCATGGATGAGATTTTCCGTGACCTGCTGGGTTTTTCGCCAAAATCCATCGGGAGCAGCTTCCATCCCAAATATTCAGCGGGACGCTCCTGCTGCGGCGGCTCCGCGCGCTCCGTAAATCCATAAATCCTGCGCTGACGGAGAACTCGAATCGCCTCTCTGCCCCGCAGGGAGCTGACCTTGTTTGCCCATCCCTTTTGGATTGTTATTATTGCCACAAAGAATTATTTTATGTCCCTTTTCCGCTCTTCGTGTTCCTTCAGCCCCCAAGGATTTACCGTGAGGGCAGCGGGATTTATCTTCCTTTAATACGGATTTTGTAGGTAAATATTTTAGGTCAAAAAACCTGGGATTTGGCGGCTTGCTGGCCGTTCGATGGCAGCTTTTGCCACCGATGGAGAAAAGCAGTTTAATTCGATGATTTCCGACATTTTTTAATTTAAAAAAAACCCACCAGGACTTCTTTTTCCTCGCCCTGATTTTTTATGGGGTGTCCCAAACGACGGTGGGGATCCAAGGCGCTTTGAAGGACGTGGCTGGGGGATAAATGGGTCCCTCGGAGTTGTTTCTTGGGATTATTCTGGAGGAATATTTAGAAGCAGAGCCGGTTGATTTGCCTCAGAATATCCAAGTACAGATGTGAGGACGGGTAATTTTTCATCCCTTATTTCATATTTAATGGATTCTTGCCCGTTTTGGTTCTCTCAGAGGACAATTCCACTGATGTGCCCTTGCCAGCTCTATTTTTGTCACCTTTGGAGTCTGATTTAATTTTTTTCTCCTTTTTTTTTAAGTGGAAAAGAACCAGATGATGTTAAAATGGCATCAGCAGCCGGCGTAGCTGCGTTCATTCCCAGCCCAGTCTCAATATTTGGGATAAGAGGGATTTTTCCAGCAGAAGTAGCGGCTCGTTCAGTGATGTTTCTTTGCTGATAATCAACAAAGATGGGGAAATTGAAAAAATGTCAATTTCTTATCCTTTTAATTCCACTTTTATTCCTTTTCGCCCCTTATCTCTCCCCGCGCGCCGCATCCGGGATTTCACACCTCTCCTTGGCTTTCTGCCTCCCAGACTCCTGGAAGCACAGGAGTCGTAAAAACATAAAATTGATGGAAAAATTACTTTTGTAATCAGCCGCTGTTTTGGTCATAAAAACATAAAATTGATGGAAAAATGACTTTTGTAATCAGCCGCTGTTTTGGTCATAAAAACATAAAATTGATGGAAAAATGACTTTTGTAATCAGCTGCTGTTTTGGTCATAAAAACATAAAATTGATGGAAAAATGGCTTTTGTAATCAGCTGCTGTTTCGGGGCGCTAATTTGCAGCGAGGATTAATTTCCTCGTTAGCGGCCGCGATTCCTGCGGGACAATGGATCTGCGGCGGGATCACAGGGACGCATTAAACCCTTCTCTTCCATTAATTTTACATCCTCTGATCCCCAGCTGGAATTTTCCACCTCAGAAGCGGCCGCGTGGAGGTTTTAAAATCGCCTCATTGTGTCGGAATCCGCGGGCAGGGCCGAGGAATTCCTAACAAGGTGCTTGGGAATTCCTGCTCTTAGGAATACCTGGGGCTCGGGCCGTTTGAAATGCAGCGGCCTCCGCCGCAGGTTTGATCCGCCGAGGGCACCGGTGTCGCGCGAAGGTGAAATCCTTGGCGGGGAGGGAATCATCTGGGAAGAACCTCCCCCAGCAGGTTTCACACAAAAACGAGAATGATCTCGGGTTTTTTTATTTTTACAATTTTGTAAAATGAGGTTTCTCGAGCGCAGCTTGTGTCGGAGCCGTCAGCTGGGTCCTTTCCGGAAGAAAATCCGAGACAATCTGAGTGGAAGCTGCAAATTCCATGAGCAGTGAATAATTTGGATTATTTAGACAGGAAGAGGCGATAATTTGCATTCAGATAAATCGCAGAGCTCTGCGTTTTGTGGGCCTGCTGTGACGCTGGTGGAGGAAAAACGGGAAGGAGCCTTGTTTTTGGCTGGGAATTTTTTTTCTCAAGCTGTTAATCCAAAAAAAAGTAACATCCAGGAATGGATGTACCAAAAAAAAAAAAAAAAAAGGGAATTTTAGGCTGCAGGGATTTTCATTTGGGGGATGTAATTCTGAAATTTGACAGGGAATGGCTTCCCACTGGGAGAGCTGGGATATCGGGAAGGAATTCCTGCCTGTAAGGGTGGGGAGGCCCTGGAATAGAATTCCCAGAAAAGCTGCTGCTGCATCCCTGGAAGTGTCCAAGGCCAGGCTGGAGCGCCCTGGGACAGTGGGAGGTGTCCCTGGCCAAATCTGGAATTCCCAGGTGGGATGGATCCATCCCTGATGGAAAATCACGTGGAGCAATCTTGGAACTGCTCCTTCCCACCCCTGCACTCCAAAATCTGGATAAAAGTACCCCAGGGCTGAACTTTGTGGAGAAACCTGGGAGAACGAGCTCCAAAAATGAGATTTTATTCTAAAATGAACACGAAACACATGGGAGTTCCACCTCCTGCCTGGACATCGTCAGTGCCCAAATTATAAAGCAATTTAAAACCTGATTTTTTTTATTCATCTTTCTCCAGAGAATAATTTCAGAAATACTGGGGTTTTTTTTACTCTTTTATGTTTATTAATGAGAACAAAACGCCAGGTTGAGTATTTTTTAAAAATGCTGACCACGGCAGTGAGAGGAAAAATGAGGAGAATAAAGGTTTGAGGAGGGGTTTTATTAAATTGATGAACTCCGTCCCGTGTTCATATTTGCTCAGATCAAAGATTAATTCTGAATGATGATTCGGGCGGGAAACGGGAAAATTGAGGTTTTAGTGCAAACACGGGAGAAAAAAAATTACTTTTATGTAAAGATTCGGTGGAAATAAAAGCTCCACATCTTAATCAAGATGTATTCCCAGGGGGATGTTTCCGGGGTCAGGGAGGCAGATGGCTCCGCGTCGTGGCTCCTTCTGCGGCAGCTGGCGGGGCCTTGAGGAGGAATTATCGGGAAAGGCGGAACACGCGCGGATTTATCGGAAATCGTTAAATACAAAGCACTGCACGGTCAGTCCTGGCGGCGAAAATGTGAATTTAGGTGATGGAGAATGTTGTGCTGCTGGAGCATTTTGGGAAGATTTTTTTACCTTTTGCCGCTTCCTCACCCGTGGTGAGGTCAGGGATATTCCTGCCCATCTTTGTGCAAAAAATGGGCAAAAAATGGGCAAAATATGTGCAAAAAATGGGCAAAAATGGGCAAAAAATAGGCAAAAAATATGCAGAAAATGTGAAAAAAATGGGCAAAAAATGGGCAAAAAATGGGCAAAAAGTGGGCAAAAAATATGCAAAAAATGGGCAAAAAAAATGCAGAAAATGTGCCAAAAATGTGCCAAAAATGGGCAAAAAATGGGCAAAAATGGGCAAAAAATGGGCAAAAAGTGGACAAAAAATGTGCAAAAAATAGACAAAAAATACGCAAAAAACGGGCAAAAATGGGCAAAAAATATGCAGAAAATGTGGAAAAAATGGGCAAAAAATGGGCAAAAAGTGGACAAAAAATGTGCAAAAAATGGGAAAAAATGGGCAAAAATTATGCAAAAAATGGGAAAAAATATGCAGAAAATGTGAAAAAATTGGGCAAAAAATGGGCAAAAATGGGCAAAAAATGTGTAAAAAGTGGCCAGTGATGTAAATAAGGTTTGGCTGCTTAAAAGCAGGGCGGCTTGGGTCGGATGTGCTTTTTGGCGGTTGGAAATCGGCTTTTCCCTGCTTTTTCTGGGGTGTGATGGTGGTTCCAGGTGTGGGATGGATGGATCCAGAGAGAAAACCACACCAGGGTGAGAAAACACGGAATGAGTTTAGGATGACTTCAGCACCAAGGAGCTCTTGTCGGAAATTTTATCTTGCTGGCTTGGCGGCGTTTCCTCTTGGTTTTGTTGGTGAGTTTGGAGGGAGCTCAGGTGGCTTTTATGGATTTGAGACATTTCCGCTGTCCCAGGGTGCTCCAGCCTGGCCTGGGACCCTCCCAGGGATGGAGCAGCCACAGCTCCTCTGGGAATTCTATTCCAGGGCCTCCCCACCCTCCCAGGGAACAATTCCTGCCCAATATCCCATCCAAACCTACTTTCTTTTAAGTTTAAAGCCATTCCCTGTGTCCTGTCCCTCCATCCCTTGTCCCCAGTCCCTCTCCAGCTCTCCTGGAGCCCCTTTAGGCTCTGGAAGGGGCTCTGAGCTCTCCCTGGATCCTTCTCTTCTCCAGGTGAACATTCCCAGCTCTCCCAGCCCTGGAGCAGCTCCGTGGCCTCCTCCGGAGCTGCTTCAACAATTCCATGTCCTCCTCATCCTGGGAGCTCCAGAACCATGCTCCGTTCAGGGATTTATTTGTGATATTCTGCGAATTTTTCCATTTTCTCCCCAAACTCCAAACGTTCGAAAGAACATCCGCACAAATCACATCAGCCAAGCGTGGTGCAAAGAATTTGCCATCTTTCCTTTGGTTCGTTTTGGAGTTTGTTTTTTTTTTTTTAATCTTCACTAAACCACCCGAGGGTTTTCTGTCCCCTGCTTCTCGCGCTGAGGGCGCAGCGAGCGGATTTTCCTTTCTCCGTTAGCGATTTTACAGGGCTCGTCCTCCCGCCGTCTCTTTCACGCTGATCGAAATGTTCCACATTTATATTTTTATGGGGCAGCCATTTCTGTTTTTACGGGTAACAGTCTCTGCGTAGGAACCTGTGGTGACAGCGACAGCCAGACCCTTCCGGACCCTGTGGAACCGGCCGCCTTGGAGGTTTATTTCATTTCGTCTCATTTTTAAGCCTTTCCGGGCCCATTTTGATTTCCCACCGTTGCGTTTCCAGCGACACCTTTCCCGTTCCCCGCGTCCCGCGGAGTTGTGTTCCTATGGTTACCCCCGCTTTGTCGCGGGGGACAAAGGTTGGCAGCTGGCTCCTCCCGAGCCAAATCCTGCCCCTCTGACTCTCTCCCCTCTTCACACCCCTCGCTGAGCTTGGCCTCTCTCTCGCTCCATCCCAGGCTCGTCAGCCCGCGGGGTTCCCATGGAAACAGGGAAGGAAATTTGAAAAGAGGAGCACAAAGGGCTCGCTTGATTTGAATTCCAGCAAGGGAGGAAGGCTCCTTGGGAGTTCATCTTTGTGTGGCGGTGAGGGGGGAGACCCGAAATTCATCTCTCGAAAGTTGCTTTCGATTTGTAAAACTTTGTTTGCATTTCTCGATTTACAGGGCAAAAGTTGCTGTGTTTGTGGAGGAGAAACAATTTTCTTTATGAATTCAGGGGGACAGCTCTTATCAGCCGCTCGTTTTCTTCACCCCCTCACGGCTCCCAAAACTCACGTTTTTAACATTTCTCCCTGAAAACTCACGTGTATTTCATTTTTTTTCCCCCTCAATCATGTTGTCGATTACCCGACCATCCCTGTTTTTGTGAATTACGTGTCCTTGAGAATCCCTGAGAATTCCTTCTGCCTCTCCTCGTCCATTTAACCCTCGTGCTGCAGGTGCAATGACTCCAGAGGAAAATGCGATTATAAAGTTTGACCTCGAGTTTCAGGCGTGCTGCTTGCCGTCAGTAATAAAGGAATTTAAAAAAAAAAAAAAACACAAGGCAAGGAAATAAAAATATCACGGGCTGGCCACATTTTACCTGCGTGTTTTACAAAAAAAAAAAAACAAACTCGGCGTAATTCGCAATCCTCCGCATCCGCGGGGTCGCTTTTTGCCCTCTGGCACCGCGGGAGGCGGTCGCTTTTGTCTGGGAACTGTAAACTTCCAGAGGCTCTGAAAATCCAGCCTCTGCCTCCCCTCCCACTTCGGAGTGATTCCAGGGTCACGGAGGGGACTCCGGGGCTTGGGATGTCCCTTGGTGGGGGCCGATCCCGTCGTGTGGGGTGGATTAAAGGATAATTTATGATCCGATCCCTCTGATTTTATCCCGTGTCCGTTCCCCTTTTCCAGGATATTCCATCCCCATCCTGACATTTATAGTAATCTCATTTATTCTTTAAGAAGGTTTTGAGTTGGTTCTTCCACTGCATCCACAGATTTTTGCTTCTTTTTATTCCGTTTAACTGGGAAAAAATTTGGAATTATCCTCTGCAAGGGCCTTGTGGAGTTGCAGAATCTTTTTGTCTTTCCCTCTCTCTTATTAATCCCATTATTTTTTTGCTTGTGAATGTTCCAGCGATGTAGGAGCAATTTTTTCTCCAAAACTCGGTCCATGGCACAGAAGAGATCCGGGAACAAACTCCTGGCCTCAAGAGGGAAAAAAATCCTGAACTTTTGAGGCCAAAATCCTCTTTGAATCCATTTTGAGAGCGGCAAAAACCCCTTTTAGGGGCGCCGCAGACACAAAATAAGCGGAGGCAGCGTGGGAATTCCCGTCAAATATTTATCCGGTGAATTATTAACTGAGAAATCAAACTGGGGGCTTGGGTTTCTCCTCGGTTTGATGGTTTGGGTGGGGATTTCAGGGCTGGTTGTTCGGAGGTGGATCACAGCTGCCCGGCCGGTGGAAAAGCGGGAGACAATCGCAATTATTTTTAATTCTCTCCCCCCCGTGGCGTTCAGCTGTGACCTCATTAACTTGGCGCTGAGTGGAAGGGGGAGCGAATCGCCTGGTGAATCTGAAATTTTAATTTACGGCCGCCGCCGCGTCCGCGCACGTTTTTCAGGCATGGTTAGCGGTTTAAAAACGGTTAAAAAAATTGAAGTCGCTCGCTAATTATCTTAATTCCTCTATTTAGAGGCATTAATTAATTTTCGTTTAATCCTTCGGAGTAAATGGAGGTATTTTCAGCCTTAACTTTTCTAAATTGGTGTCTGATGAGTAGAGAGGCCTGTTTGGTTGGCTTTTTTTAATTCTTTAATTGGGTAAAAGAAATTTATATCGGGGTGGATAATTTATTTGAAAAATTAAAAAAAAAATCCAAATAAATTGAGTCACTGTTTGCTCAGAACCTACAGACTCACAAAATTAGATTTATAATTGTAAAAGAAAGAAAAATCTCTTTCCAAAAGCTGAAGTTTTGCCCCAAACCCACCTCATTTCCTCGCTGTGCAAGAATTCCGTAGCTGATACCAAAATCTGGGAATCCGTTCCTGAGATTTAATTAAACCTCTCCTCGTGTTTTCGCGGTGGCTTTGGCGACTGATTTCCTGTGGAGCCCCAGGGAACTTTGAGAGAAACTCTCGCGGTCTCTCAGTCAGGATTTTGGGTAAATTTATGTGTTTTTCTGAGTAAAATCTGGATTTTGTCATAATCCGGCCACATCTTCCCGATTAATGCGCGTGACGAGTTTTGGGTGCTGCAGATTTACTCTTCTTGTGTTGGAAATTGGATAAAAAATCTCCAAACCCTGGGAATCCTTGCAATCAAAATATTCTGGAGTTAAAAATGGTGAAATTCCTGTTCTTGGGGAATGAGAGAAAAGAGAAACGTAGAGGAGAAAATATGGAATTAAACAGGAGGCACTGCTCAGTTGGGATTTGGGGGCGGAGCAGCTTAATTTGGGTGGATCCTGCTCCAGAAAATGCAGAGATGTGAGGGAAAAATTCCCACCCTGTGAGGGTGGGATGGAATTCCCAGAAAATTTGCGGCTGCCCCATCCCTGGAAGCGTCCAAGGAAAGGTTGGAGCAGCCTGGGACAGTGGGAATGCCGGGGTTGGAACTGGACACCCAAACCATTCCATGATTCTGTGATTCCATAATTTAGGGAATTATTATAATTTAGCAGAGAATACACCAGGAGAACCACCCCGCGTTATTTATGCAACCAACCTGCTGATTTTTCTGATTTTTGAATTATTTCCACCAAAAAACCGGCTCGGTGTCCTGGATGGACAGCAAACAGGAGGGGAAAGAAAATAAAATATCTTCATTACAATTATTCTAATTAATACTTTTAATGATTGCTCTGTGAAAAATCCTTAATCTTGAGGCCCAGAGATGTAAATTTTCTCTCCCATCCGACTGCTGGCAGCGTGAGGTTTTGCTGGGACATGGATTTATTTAACAGATGGTCTGCAGCGTTGGATGGAGACACAGCTGTTAAAGTATCAGCGTTCACGTGTCGGACACGTTTCGTTCGCTACCCGGAACGATTAATCCCGCGGATTATGTTCCGGCTTCAGTTTTTATCGTGTTACTTGCGTTCGGGGTTGTAGCGGATCAGCGCTGTGCTCTGCCCCTTCCCGAGACCAAAAAATCCTGATTTTTCCATGGAAATGCTCCTTTGCATCCCCGGAATATTTTTAGGGTTTGATTTGTCGGTCAAACGTGGATCTCTGGGGCTTGGATGTCAAAATTCAGGAAGGAGAAGCCTCGTCCCGTCCTCATCCCAGCGGGAAACGCGGATTTTCAATAGTCAGCACTGACTTCCTTGGATCTCCTGCTGCATCAGCTGGGTGGGAAACCACAGCGGAGCCACACGTGAAGGAGCAGAAGTCACCAAGCCTTTGAGAAGGAAAATTAAATTCTTTTCAGCGGGAGCGTCCGGCGTTTCTAGTATTACGTTTGGAAATCCAGCCGATCTGGTTTTATTCTGGTTTTAATGTTGTGTGTATCACGTGGCAGACGCTGCCATCCTGTGTTTTTATAACTCTAAAAATGAAAAGGGGACGCAAATCCAAGCGGTGACTTTGAACATTTCCATCCTATTTGTGATTTCTAGAAATTCCCCCTCTTTTTCTGTTTTTTTTTGAGCGCTGAAGGATGCGATCTGGCCGCGAATTTTGCCGTGCGCTCTCCGCTCGGCATCAAATCCTCTGACAAATTCCAGCAAATGCTTTTCCTCCTCTGCTGGCAGGGATTGTGTGATCCTGATGTGTGGATCGGGGAAGGAGGAGAAGGAGGAGAAAAGAGGAGAAGGAGAAGGAGGAGAAGAAAAAGAAGAAAAGAAGAAGGAAAAGGAGAAGAAGGGGAAGGATGAAGAAGAATGGGAAGGAGGAGAAGGAGGAGAAGGAGGAGAAGGAGGAGGAGGAGAAGGAGAAAAAGGGGGAGGAGAAGGAGAAAAAGGAGGAGGAGAAGAAGGAGGAGGAAAAGGAGAAGGAGGGGATGGAAAGGAGAAGGGAAAGGATAAAGAAGAAGGAGAAGAAGAAGGAAAAGGAGAAGGAGGAGAAAAAGGAGGAGGAGGAGAAGAAGGAGAAAGAAGAAAAGGAGGAGGAGAAGGAGAAAAAGGAGAGGGAGAAGGCAAAGGCAAAGGAGAAGGAGAAGGAAAAGGAGGAGAAGGCAAAGGAAAAGGAGAAGGCAAAGGAAAAGGAGGAGAAGGAAAAGGAAAAGGAAAAGGAGAAGGTTGTTGTTGCTCACTTCTCACCACGGGTCTCCTTCCCCTTCCCGCGGTGACAGCAGCTCTAAAGCGTTTCCCAGCAGGCCTGGATGCAGCGCTCACACTCCCACTTGGAATGTCACCTTCGCAGGAGACGGCAATGTGCCATTTCCATGAAAAACGGGATTTGGACGGGATTCACAGCTTCCTTGCCCAGGCAAGGTGTCTTTATCTCACAGTGTCTCAAACACGCTCCGGAGGGAGAAGAATTTATTTCCCTTTGGAATTGTCCCAAGCCCATCACAGCAGGGAGATGGAGGGCAAGGAGGAAGCCCAGGCCATCTCAGCTGTCACCCACCCGACACTCCAGGACCACCCATCTGCATCCCCCCCGTTCCCAAAACACAAATCCCACCTCCGGGAAGGGCGCAGACTGACAGATGGAGCCCGTCTTGCCCGCGTCTTCCGGAGGAACTTCGGAATTTTAAAATGCAGCAGGAGGCTGTCTTGCAAGAGCGGGAGCAGATGGCTTTGCTTTCGAGTCCTGCAGGCAGAGATTAATGCCGTTCGCTGCCTTTTAACCACTTCCATCTTTATCCTCCTTCTTTTTTCTTTTATTTTTTTTTTTTTTTCCCCTGCAGAAATTAACCTCGGTTGTCTCTCTGCAGACAGAAAGCTCGGGATGGTTTTTCATGATTGATGGTTTTCGTGTTTGCTGCCCTCTCAGAGCGAGGCAGGTAAAATAATTGGCCGAGGGTGAGTGCCTCGTTCAACCTGCAGCATGAAAAAAATTATTATTTAAACCCACAGTAATTACTCACCCTTTTTATTATTAGAGTTACTTAAATAACGATTTAAATGCAGACATTTATTTTTAGCGCTAAGGTAAAAATAATCTGATTTTTTTTTTTTTTTCCCCTTCCCAGCCCTTAAAGCAGTGTCAGTCTTAATCCTCACTGCAACGGGGATTTTTCCAGCTGACATCGAATTATGAGACAGGGGATGTTGAAAGGCTGTGGGTCACGGGGTTCACACGGATAATTGGGAATAGCTTTATTCCGTGCTGAAGGGGAAGAGCTCAACAGGAGCTGTGCCCCGTTTGGCTTTTCATAACCAGGGAAAAACCAGGAATAATCCCAAAAAAATAAAAGTACACCTGGGTTTCTCAGCGGGGAGGTGGATGGTGAGGTAAGCCGCGCCAGGAATTCTCCCCGGACGTGTCTTGGCACCGCACGCTCGACGCAGGCTCGGGCAGAGTCACCTTCTGCCTTCAGAAAACAGAAAAAAAAGGTCTGGAGCAGAGCGGGGCGGGTTGGGTGGGTTCCAGGAGAAACAGCCGCGCTCCTGCACACCTTGGCTGCCGTCCTGGCCCTCTCTGCCACCTCTCGTTTCACGGCACGGTCTGGCCAAACTGGGTGGGAAAAGGTGGAGACAACCCTGGTTTTCTGCCAAGTTCATGCCCCAAATCCCTGATACTTCTCTTTTCTCTTCTCTTCTCTTCTCTTCTCTTCTCTTCTCTTCTCTTCTCTTCTCTTCTCTTCTCTTCTCTTCTCTTCTCTTCTCTTCTCTTCTCTTCTCTTCTCTTCTCTTCTCTTCTCTTCTCTTCTCTTCTCTTCTCTTCTCTTCTCTTCTCTTCTCTTCTCTTCTCTTCTCTTCTCTTCTCTTCTCTTCTCTTCTCTTCTCTTCTCTTCTCTTCTCTTCTCTTCTCTTCTCTTCTCTTCTCTTCTCTTCTCTTCTCTTCTCTTCTCTTCTCTTCTCTTCTCTTCTCTTCTCTTCTCTTCTCTTCTCTTCTCTTCTCTTCTCTTCTCTTCTCTTCTCTTCTCTTCTCTTCTCTTCTCTTCTCTTCTCTTCTCTTCTCTTCTCTTCTCTTCTCTTCTCTTCTCTTCTCTTCTCTTCTCTTCTCTTCTCTTCTCTTCTCTTCTCTTCTCTTCTCTTCTCTTCTCTTCTCTTCTCTTCTCTTCTCTTCTCTTCTCTTCTCTTCTCTTCTCTTCTCTTCTCTTCNCCCTCCCCTCCCATCCCCTCCCATCCCCTCCCCTCATCCATTCCCTGATTTTCCCAGTTTTATCCCAGCAGCTCCTCAGCTCAGGTGTTAACCTGGAACAATTTCCAGGTGAAGCGTGAGCCCAAGGAGCGCGGGATGCAGGAAATCCAGAGAGGTTCACAGGAGTGGGGGGCGATGGAAAAAAAATTTTCACATCTCAAGGGTACCAATTCTGCCACCAGAAGTGCAGCCACCACAAGCTGGACGTGTTCAGTGGAATCTGTCTGCAGAGCTAAATCCAAATTTCCCAGGGGAAACAGCCCGGGAGCCCTTTGAGCCACAATTCCCGATTTTTTCCCCCGATGGAACAGAGAGCTCCATCAAAGGGACAAAGAGCAGCTCAGGATGTGCCCCGAGGCAGCCGCTTCCACCCGGGAATTGCGACAGCAATTGTCAGTCATAGCATCACTCTCTTCCCCTGGAGCCATCGGGGGGAAAAGTTCCCTCCTTCCCTCCCGGAGTGCATGAGGAGGCTCCTTGTTCCGTTCCCTGCTCGAAGAATGGGAGATGAAAATAAACAGAGTGGGGAAAGATCATCAAAATGATCTGGTTTGAATCACGCGAAGTCACTGCCCGAATAACAGCCGGCTAAATGTCTGTGCAAAATCAAATAATCGGGTTTATTATCTCTCAGGATTATGAGAGGTCTGAAATTGGAACTCTGTTCCGTGGTGTGTTTATGGTTTGAGTTACTTTGTAACCAAAAGTGAGGATTCGTTAAAAAAAATAATTATTTGGGGTGGGGAGAAATCTACAGATTCCATCTCTCCTTTGGTTTTCATCCCTTGGGGAATGAAACTTGGGGGGTGGAATGAGATCATTTTAAGGTCCCTTCCAACCCAAATTGTTCTGTGATTCCGTGATCCCCTCCTGAAAACAAACCCGGGGACTCAGGGCTTGGGGTGAAAAAGCAAAGGAGGGACAACAAGAGTTCATCACTTCCTAAAAAATTCCCAATCCTTTTTTGGATTTCCCAGGACTTGGCCTGAATTTTTAAATCAATTTGGCTACCAGGCCTCCTCTTGCCCTCGTCCTCTTCCTGGTTCCTCCTGGAATTTCCATTTTCCGGGAGCACATCCCACCTCACAGAGAGCCTTTGTTTGGGCTCGGTGTCACAACTTGCACTGGGCGAGAGCATGAAAAGAGCTTTTTAATCGCCCCCCCGGGTTTGTTTTTAATAGGGAACGCCGTAATCAGTAGGTGGAGGTGACTTTTCATCCCGGGAGCTGCGAGAAAGGCGGGGAGGAACGTTCTGAGGTAATTTTTGGGGCGCTCACAGAGGGAGCTGCCCACGGGCACAAATGCTGCTGTTGCTGGCTCAGAGCAGGAAAATCTCTTCTTTTTTTGTGTTATCAGGAGTTGTTGTAGGGATTTTTCTTCTCCTGTTCTCACGATGTTGAAGTTGGGTGGTTTGATGGAATTCCCGGAGTTTTTGTCCGTCTGAAGTCGCTGTTTTGAAGGAATGGTGTGGAGAGGCTGAGACAGAACAGCAGCACAATCCTGTTAAATGTCCCCTCCTCCAGAGGGAATTTCTTCAGAATTCACAGAATTCCAGGATCACGGAGGCTGGAAAAGATCTTTGGGATCATCGAGGCCAAGCTGCGACCCATCTCCACCTTGTCGCCAGCTCTGAGGCCACATCCAGTTATTCCTTGGACACTTCCAGGGATGGGGACTCCAAACCTCCCTGGGCAGCCCCTGCCAAGGTTTAACGACTTTTCCATGGAGAAATTCCCTCTGATGCCCAACCTGCCAAGGTTTAACGACTTTTCCATGGAGAAATTCCCTCTGATTTCCAACCTTCCAAGGTTTAACGACTTTTCCATGGAGAAATTCCCTCTGATTTCCAACCTTCCAAGGTTTAACGACTTTTCCATGGAGAAATTCCCTCTGATGCCCAACCTGCCAAGGTTTAACGACTTTTCCATGGAGAAATTCCCTCTGATTTCCAACCTTCCAAGGTTTAATGATTTTTCCATGGAGAAATTCCCTCTGATTTCCAACCTTCCAAGGTTTAACGACTTTTCCATGGAGAAATTCCCTCTGATTTCCAACCTTCCAAGGTTTAACAACTTTTCCATGGAGAAATTCCCTCTGATTTCCAAACTGACCCTCCCCTGGCAGAGCTCGAGGCCGTTCCCTCCTCTCCCTCTTCCTGGAGCTGTTTTCACACCTTGGGATAATCTGGGATCTCTTCCTAAATGGTTCAGCTTCTGCAACTCCACCAAATCTTTTAAAAAAGGCAAAATGGCAGGAAAAGAGGAATTTTGGGAACATTTTTTCTTGGCGGGAGGTGTGTCAGAGGAAAGTAGGGGAGGAATTGTCAGGAGAGGTTGAAATTCAGGTGTGCAGGAGGCAAAACTTTGGGATTGCTCTTTTTCATAAAGTTAAAACTTCATTATTTCCAACGTTTGTTTTGAAAAGAGGGAAAGTTTTTAAAGAATAAAGAGGCCATGAGTGAGATGGGAAAATTTTCCTCATAATTCCCAGCATTTTCCATTTATATCGCCACAGATGATGACTTATTTTTCCCAGATAGATCCGCTCTGCTCTGTAGTTTGGGAAAAGAAAACCCTGAATTGGTTTAAAACACCGCTCGGGAAATTGCTCCTCTTCAGCCGCACTTCTAACAGGATTTAGGATTTTTATGTGTTTTTATACAGCATTTTTATTTATTATGTATTTTTATTTATTTGTGCATCAGCCGTGGAAATGCAAATCCCAAAAATTGGGATTCCCCGCTCCTTAACCCTGCTGGGCTGTGGAGAAAATAACGGACTGGTATCGAAATAATGGACTTTTCATTAAAATTTGTGTAGAACAGAGCAGTGCCATCGATGAAGCCTTGGAGCTGAGATTTGAAACGCAAATCAGGGGAAGAAGTGGCTCCTGGAGGTGTTTTTCCAGTCTGGAATTTGTTTCGTTCCAGAGAAATGGGGAATCCGTGAAATACTGGAAATATTCCAATATTTT
Source organism: Pomatostomus ruficeps (assembly GCA_013400735.1). Lineage (NCBI taxonomy): Eukaryota > Metazoa > Chordata > Aves > Passeriformes > Timaliidae > Pomatostomus > Pomatostomus ruficeps. The sequence continues at coordinate 6,065 of VYZT01023671.1, read as the reverse complement.
CCAGTTCCATTCTGGCGGGAATATCATGGATTTTATGTTAATACTCAACGAGATGGTGGTGGTAAGGGCCAGACCTGGGATTGATTTTTGATTTTGGGATTGGGATTGATTTTGATTCGGATTAATTTTAGATTTTGCTTAATTCCTGCAGAGTTTTAAGGATAAACCACAAAAAGCAAGAGCGGAATGAACCCACACTGTAGGAATATAATGTGAATTATCAACCAGCTTTTTTTGAGACGTAAATCCGTATTTTCTTTATTTTCCTTTCTTTATACTTCAGGAATACCCCAGGCCGCCTGTATTTCCCTAACTCTGATGGATTTTCTCTCGGAGTTTCCAGGGAATGTCGCTCTCACCGATACCCAAACCTGTCATAAAGCACCGCAGGAGCACACGACACCCGTTATTTATTTTGATTTTTTCTCAGGCTTTGATTTCACGGTGTTTTCTGATGTTTAGGCAAGAAATGACATCTTTGCTGTGCCTTCGCTGCGATTCCAGCCCTGTTCTGGGAGCTGGGAAGTTTTATGGGAATTTATAGGATAACGAGAGGGTTGGGAATGTCTTCCACCTTTGTGAGAGAAGTGAAATCCACCCCAGGGGCATTTAACTGTCAAATTTTTTCCTGCTTTTAAAGCAAACTGAGCGCACAAATATCCCTCGGGAATCTTTCCGTTGTCCCCACGGCCACCCGAATTCCGTCCCGACGATCGTTTCTCCCGACACCCAGGAGCAGAACGGCCGCGGTGGCGAGGAGAAAACGCGAAGTGAAACCTCCCGCGGAATGATTTCTCGTGTCTTTTCGGCAGCCCTTCCACCCGATGGTGAACCTGGAGTGCTCGCGGGATTTCCGGCCGTTCCTGTGCGCGCTGTACGCGCCGGTGTGCATGGAGTACGGGCGCGTGACGCTGCCCTGCCGCCGCCTCTGCCAGCGCGCCCACAGCGAGTGCTCCAAGCTCATGGAGATGTTCGGCGTCTCCTGGCCCGAGGACATGGAGTGCACCAGGTCAGAAAATCCCTGCTTTTTTATTTTATTTTATTTTCAGGATAAAATTTTACCCCGATCTAGGACGTTTCGTGGCCCGAAAAAACCCCACGGAGTTTTTAACGCTTTCCTTCGCAAGTGGCCGTGTTTTCCATCCCGTTTGCTGAGGCGGGACGTGAATTCCTATTCCTGTGCTCTGAAAATTGGCCGAGTTTGATGAGGATAAAACCTCAAAATTGTTTGCAGACCATCTACAAGCAGCCGTTTTCAGCTTCGCTTTGCACAAACAACTTTATTTTAAAAAACGATCCGGCGATGTTCCAAGCCGTTTGAGGCGGAGTATGCGTGAAATTAAAACCAGCATCTTCACGCTTGGTTGTTTTTTATAAGTGATTCCAAGTGGAGGAGCGCGAACGGGAAAAAATAATTTGCAGGTGGATTGGAGAGAACGGAAAACAATTAAAAATTATTTCAGTTAAATAAGTCCGAGGATGTTCCTGGGGTTACCGCGACAGTAAAACCCGGTGGAGAGAGGCACTGGGACTCCTCCAGCAGCCCTTGCCTCCAGTCAGAGCTTCATTTTCATAAATATCTCCGTCATAATTCCATTTCCCAATGCTGGTTGGAATGTTGGTGTGGCCACCTCCCTGCCCTGATGGCGGCGAGTGCCTTAGGAAAGGCTTTAAAATGTTTTAAAAAATCCTGCTGTTCTGGCCTTAAATTTACAGATTTCCCGGGGTGGATTTTGGCATCCTCACCTTCATTCCTAAAGCCCCAGCGGGCTCCTTGTCTGTTTGATTTTTTAATTAATTTAATTTAATTGATATTGAACTGTGGGATGAGTTTGTGGATAAATAGTGAATTTCGTGGATTTCTCGTTTAATAGATTTATAATATATTAGAAATATAAATAGTATAAATTATATACATTTTAATATAATATAAATTATAGAAATATTATAAATCATA
>VYZT01023670.1:24265-73214 GCA_013400735.1 Pomatostomus ruficeps | reverse complement strand
GAATTAGATGATCTTTAAGATTCATTTCAACCCTAAGCACTCTATGGAATCATTCTATGAATTAGGACAAAATGGTTTCGAGAAAAATATTGCTAGAAAAAGAGAAACATTTATAAGACATGATTTAGGTGTGAAGAGAGATATCTGGTTTGTTCCTACAAGAAAAGAAGTATCACATACTGTGACAGATTCATTATCCCCCAGGGAAGAAGAGTTTGTGATCTATCCAGCACAAACTGCTGCCCAGTGGAGCACAGTTTTGTCAGTGGGAAGGCCTATTTATGCCCACACACACACACCTCTCCTGCTGCCCTTTTAACCACGTGTAGTTTTGACATTTTGGGGAATATTTTAGCTGTATACTACCAGATTGATGTCTCTCTGAGAGCATAATAAACAAGACAGATCACTCTATCAGTTGCAATGTGTCCAACATGACATTTTAATGATGCTGATCCTATATCTTTTTGGTTTATCAATATTATTTCTCTAGTCCATTATATATTGTCGTTCTAACTCTTTTGTCCAATGTACAGATTTCTTGAATTTTAGCAAGGACTGTGGAACTGATGCTTGAAGATGTATTTATGTTCTCTATCATCAACATTAGAAAAAAAGTTTCTTTTTTCATTTTTAGTTTCTTTTTAAAATATTGACTGTATTTCTGAATATTATTGCTCTTTGATTATACCTGGATAAAATAATGTAAATTGGACTGCAACTGAATGCTTTTCATTCAATTTTTATGTTTATGGCATAAATATACTCCAGTGTTTATATAGCCACTTTCTACATAGTTCCTATTTAATTGAAAGCATTTTATTATAGCTGCTCTTTAATTTTCTGCATTTTATGAGTCTTTTGAACACAAAAAACTCTATCTTCAGGTCATCAAATGGCTATTTGTGACATGGAAAACCCTGAATTGCCATTCTGGAAGGAGGAGCGGCATGGCAAATTTAGTGTTTGCTTCAAACTGAACTCTTTTCCAGGTATAAGCTAATAAAATGCTGCTTTAGGTCAGTATTAAGTCCTGTATTTACCATTTGGTAGAATCAGTGATCTCCTATGCCTTTGATAGCCACAGCAATATGTAATATATGTCAGTATTAACAAAGAGGAAAAGAATTGTAGAGGACAGAGCTTATTTGACTCTCGGGGAATCAAATCCTCAAGTCCTGTTGACAGAAAAAGGTAGTGAGAAGTGTTTACCTTCATTTCAAATCCATGACAGACCTTTGTGACACAAAAGCAGAAAGGTCTTACCCTGACAAGGCAGTCAGGTGTGGGGGTGCATAGGAGAGGACTGAAGTAACTTCTTCAGTAAACCCAGGAGCAAAATGAGCACATACCATAGAGTCATTGTCCCTGGCCTGAACCGGTGTTTCTTGGTCTGCTCTACAAATGTACTAGCTTCTGTATTCTCTATTATTTATCCTCTGCTCTGACAATAATATGTATGAAGCTGCTTTAATAATATGGTCTTGCTTCCCTTCTCCTAAGCCAAGGTAAAACCATTTCTCCAGTGCAGTTTTTCCCTCTCTTTGCTAGACATAATTTTATCATGTGTGCAGGTACTAATAAAGGTAAGTACACTTATTGCAGTGCTTCATGTGAGTGTTATTTAAAGAAAGGAATTTGTCACATACAGAAAGAAAATTAAATATCTGAGATACAGTCTAGCACCTTGTTTTCACAGTCCTTTTCCCTAACCCATGAGCAATAAAAAACATAAGAAGTGAAGTAAATGACTTTATCAGTCCAGTTGTCTGTTTTTCTGCTGAGTTGTTATTACTAGGTTCTGTTGTTTCCGTTTCCTCACAAAAGTATGAGGGCAGAAGATATGTTCCTGACCCATTTGTGCGCAGGCCCAATGTCCTTGGCACAACTTCTCAAATCCTAAGGTATGACACTAGGATGTCTCTGAAAACTCAAGGCTTTTCCTCATGATCCTGCCATAAAACACCGCCAAAAGGACATCACTAGAAATCAACAGAGCTGCAGAAGACATAGCAAATACACTGCCATGGCTGAAAGGTAGCATAGGAGATCTGGATAAAGCATTTTTATTGATAGCTAATGTCTGGGGAGGGACACAGAGAAGTCAGTGCCTCGAGCAGGATGCAATTACAGTGCCTCCTGCTTGAGAAAAGATGGTGAAAATATGAAATGCTTTAGAACTTGATTTTGCCTCCAGAAATTATGTCAATATAGAATACATTTGTATTTGTAATATTGTTTGAAGATAGTTTCTGGTTTTAACTTTTACATTTTGTGGTGTCTTAGGCTGGGAAACTACTTCCCAGTTGCAGATGCAGTCCTTAAAATTTAGCAGGCAGACAAGAAGGAACGGATCAGTTCTAGCTATGCATATGTACCTCTTGATGTCTCCATAAAATTTATGTTTGTTTTAGGCATTGCCTGCTGAGCCTACAGACAAATCCTCTCTGTAAAGCTGTGATGTCTGGCTGGGTAGCAGCTCATAGAGCTTTTGTTCTATTCTGAGAACTGCAGAGCTCTCTCTGAAGGAGTAATTTTCCTTTCCTATTGCATTCCCATTGGATGCCATATCAGGTTCCTACCATGCATGCACAGGCCCAACAATTCACTGGCTCTTGGGCTATTGTTTCATTTGCAACAGATATTTGATGGCACTGGCAGCCAGGCATGAGGTAAGTGTTTAGATCAGTGGAGAAGTAACACAACATAAAAGAGGCCACAGTAAAAGGTTCATACAACCTACAGTCAAAATAACCCATAAAGAATTAAGCAAGTCAGAAACTATTTTGAAATGAAGGGGTTGGAAATTACAATTACCTCCTTTTTAGATGCCATATGATGTACAAAGACAGATGAGTTTAGACCCAGTCTGTACTCATATTAAAGCTAAAACTCTCTTCAGTAGGTTTAAAAGAACAGTTTCAGATATTGTATCTGACATTTTAATGGGTAACTGCCTTGATTGTGCTGCTGAAAGACACTGAAAGGCAAAAGCACAAGTCAGAAGTAAACAAACACCCCCTTCCAGTTAGAGACAGAGGTTTTACTTACCCCTGTGCAGAATGAACTACCCCTAAGTAATATCCTATTGAACACCCACGTATGACAGAACAGCTCCTATACATTCATTTGCATATTGTAAGTATTTGTAGTAATGCATCATTAGTAATAATGCATAATTATGGAATAATGAACGTGTTAGCATAGAAACATATTATCACACGGGATGATAACATGTGGTGCTTTTATTGGAAGAGCTCTGGAAATCGGGGGTAACAGACCCAAATCCGACTTCAACATGGATTCGGAGTGAACACATTTTATACCCTCTCCGTTACATGACAGTTGGTTAATCATACATTAATCATTAGCTTAACATTGTTCTNTTTCCAAGGCCTACACTAACTAACAATCTCTGAAGCCTATTCTAGCTAACAGATTCTGAGGCCTGCTTTAGCTAACAGATTCTAGAAACATTTAATCCTTATACTATCAAAGGGATTAAGTAATATACCAGTGTCACTAAATCTTACAACCATATCCGGCTACAACTCTGCCCGTGTACCATAAAAATGGAATAGACTGACAATAAGTTCACATTGGGGTTTGATTTTCAAATACCACTTTATTTTAAAATGCTACGGCTCTTCAATTCTCTTAACTGAAAACAGCCATATTGATGCAAAACTGAAATTGAGTCCCTGTTTGCAATTGATAATTACTGCCCTGGTGACAATATCTGCCTGAACTCCTGTGTATCCTGCTGTGGCCTTCATAGCTCTGAACAGCCATGGTGCATTCAAAGCCAAAGAGTGTGGAAGACAGGTTCCTTTCACATCCTTACACTTTCTAACAAACCCACAGGGGAACAGGGTTCCACAAGTTCCCTTTCTATACCCACAGGAAACAGAGCTGTCAACACATCCTACTTCTAACTACTGCCCAAGATGCCCATTCAGTTTAGGACTCCCAGAAATGGTCTTCTCACCTTAACACAGGCACTACAAATTGCCAACAGGGAAAGTGCACAAATGTTTCAGATATGAGCCTTTAAGATACTGAGCAGCTACAGAAAAATGCATTCCATTCTTGAGGTCCACAGGAAACAGGAATATAAAGTTGCCCATGAAATAACATGAAATGTGCCTTGAAACAGCTTTAATCTACAGGAAAAGCACAGTGCTTCTTGCTCATTACACTTGGCAGTTCCCAGGTTCACTTTTTCTCTGCTCTGTTGATTATGAGAGATCTGTCATTCTGTCATTAATTTTTTTTAAATAAATATCTGAAGAGACTAGGATCATTCTAAGGAAAAACAAAGAAACAAACAAAAAAAATGGTCCTCTTTGTTTTACTGAATAAATTAGCTGTGATTTTTCTTTCATATGTACCTCTCAACTGTAACTGAGTAGGAACAGTTTCTCAGGAACTGGGTGGAAGATTGAGCATAAAAAGAGAGAGAGTTCTCCCAGATATATTCTATAGAAATAGCAAAACACTAGGTTTCTGCTCATTATCTGAATTGTATATTAATCTCTCCACAAAAGATATTTGCAAATTAAGGACAACTTAGTTTGACTTGCAGATATTAATTCTAGTAAACACATATACTTCGATTAATTTTTAAATTCCTGAATTAGATTTTGTCCTTTTTTTTTTTATAACTTTTGTTTATAGTCTTAGAAAGAAACTCCATAACAGTAAATCTTACTGCCAATTATGTAATTACTGAATTGATGGTATATCTTGAATTAAGCAATTCTTTTTTCAGGCTCTTTAAGATTTTAACACCAAAAACCCAGTTGTTTTAGATCAGCCCAAAGGTCTGCCATCCCATATGTGCTTCCAAAGCATGTCAAATACCATTTCCCCAGGGAGTAAGACAAGAAGGACATGATGAAAGTTCCTGATAGTTTTCACCAGCAAGACATTAAGGGACTTCTCCAGATTGTATAACTGTATATGTTTCCAATAGATTTTCTTCTATGATCTTCAATAGTCACTTTCAATTTATATATCCTGCAGCAAGAAGCTCCACAACTTATTTATATGCTGTATCAAAAGTAACCTCCTTTTATTTGTCTTGATCTTTTTTCCTCCTAGTTTAATTAAATGATACTTCAATTGAAAAACCCACCTGCATACTTTATTACGTGTTTAATCAATTACCTTCTCTTCTAAAGGCCCCAGAATATCATTTTATTGACTCAAACATGAGTGTGCTGCTGAAAACACTCCCCTTTTCCCTACCTTTCAGGATCCTGCTGATTAAGTGGGGAGGAGTTCAGGCATTTTCCTCCTCCCAAAGTCCAGACTGGTTATGATGGTGCTGCTTATTTTGTGAAATTGAATCTTGTCAGCACGGCATTGAACTGAAGTCACTTCTTCAAATGGCCTTTAACAACTGATCTGACAAAAGCAGTATGGAACAGGCTGTTGACAAATATCTTTCCAAAATATTACAGGATTGTTACAAATGTTTGCAGTGACTGTGCAGCTGATGTGAATGTGCAGATATATAAATAGGAAAAGGTACTGCTGGATGACAAGACACTGCTTTTAAAGACGGATTTTTAGAGTCTAGTCAAAGCTGCACTATGGCAATGGCAGAAGAGAAACAGCAAACTAACTACTGATATATCTGGGTCTCAAAAATCACCAAAAATAGGAAAACAGAAATAAATTTTAAAGCATATGCATGAAATAAATGAAAATCATTAACTCACAGATTACATGAGTTTATGGAGCTACAGAGAGAAAAGGGTCTGTTCTGGTAGTAATTTCAGTAACAACATAATCTTTGGGTAAAACTCTAGCAGCTGACCAATGACTGCTAGAAAAAACAGGTAGGCCTAGGGCTACTTACCTTTTATTTTCAGAATAATGTTCTTTTTGACTGTTTGATTCAGAGAATTAGAAAGTCAGCATCCCAGCTCTGCCTATTCCTACAATTCTCCCTTTATTTTCCAATAAAGTCTATTGTCCTTTGGCCATTTCATGAACGGGGTACTAGGAATACACACAGCAGTCTCTGTCAGGAAGACTAATGGCTGGTAGCTAATTATGCAGCTAGTGATTTCAGCTGGAAGTATTCAATATTAGGCAAGGCATCCTGACTCTGTTGGAGTCTTATTTAAATCTCACACAGATGCCAGGAGGTTGTTTCCTCCTTGTACTGCATAGAGGGAGGGGGGAATCAAACATGGAAACAAACTTCAGCAGATTAATGAAAGCATCTGTTAGAATTTCAGCTCCAACACTGAGGTTAGCACTTTGCACTTTGTGCTGAGCAATATTTTTCTTGATCCTGACCCTGTACAAATTGAATTTACATTTGGCAGAGAAGGATCAAAAAGTCTGTGGGATTTTTAATGGACTGATTAACTAGGTTTATATGCAAGTAATGGTGATTAGCGGTGGAACAGTGTGTTGTTTCTGTTCTCATCAGTTGGAGCACATATACTGCAACTTATGTGGACAGTTTAAAGGAAAATTTACAGAAAATCAAAAACAAATATTAAAGAGGAGGGTGAGGAAATCATTGTAACAACCCTTCTTGCGAATATTACATGTTTTCATTAAATTTTTTCAAAGGGATTCCACATTCTTTCATCTATGGTTGTAGCAAGTACACTTTACTGTCTAACAAAACTATATACATACAAAATTACTATAGTAGAAGGTCTGGAATGTTGAGAAACAGAGCGAAGAAATCTTTACTTACACCACTGTAAACAGAAAGAGGTGACTAAAACAGAATCAGCACAAGAGGGTAATCAAATTTATAACATTTTCATCCACTTCTAAAGGTATTTGAAAATATATTCTTATCACTGTAGGTGTGTTTGTCAGAACAAAACAGGCTGAAGAGTCAGCAGAAGACAAGAAAGATGATTTGGGAACTACAGCATCTCTCTTATGAGGAAAGGCTGAGTGAACTGGGCTTGTTCAGTCTGGAGAAAACTGAGATGGGACCTCATCAATGTCTGTCAGTATCTGCAGATAGAGTGTCAGAGGATGGATCCAGGCTCTACTCGGTGGTGCCAAGCACTAGGACAAGAGGCAATGGGCAGAAATTGATGCACAGGAAGTTCCACCTGAATATGAGGATGAACTTCTTTACTGTGCTGGCAATCCAGTGCCATGTGCTTGAGGATGACCCTGCCTGAGCAGGGAAGTTGGACCAGATGACCCACTGCGGTCCCTTCCAGCCTGACCCGTTCTGGGATTCTGTGAACTTGAAGAAATCAAAGTACATCACAGCATTCTGTTCTAGGCTCTATAAAATTACTGATCACAAACCTTGTTCCTCCATCATGGTAAAAATAAACCCCAAATCCTTCACAAAAGTGGACATTATAAGCCTTAAAATTAAAAGTATTCAGGATAATTTTTATTTTAGTCAATTAGCAAACCCTAAGCTATTAAAGTTTGTATTATGCCCATTCTTTTATGTTGCAAGTAAGTAACTTTGAAGCTGCCCCATGTCATATCGTACGATCACAGTTAACAACCAATTATATTCAAATTGGAGAGCTCAGATTTGCAGCACTTGCCTTAGTTTACCTGATCCTGTAAATGATCCATTTGTGAGACAATAAAGTAGCAAAAGAAGGCCTAAATTGCCAGTCCATTATAGGCTGGAGTACAAGAAGAAAATACTCTGAGACAGATATGTACATAAACTAAAGAAGATGCCAGAGGTGTCAGTAAAATGTGAAATTCATAAGAACACTAGCGGGTGACTGGTAAAGCTATGGACCCCCTAGTATATAACCTTTTTTTTTTATTTTAAGAAATAGCATTAGGTAAATTGGTTGGCCTTAAATAGAATATACTTTTAAAAGTCATTATTTTCATGCAAACTGGCACTTTTTCTTTTCCTTTTTTCTAATATTGCTGTAAATTACTGTGGTTCAGCATTTTTTCATTTTTTTCATCCTAAGGACTACCAATTCTTACTTTCATTCAAAATAGTCTAGCCCACTCCTTTTCGCTCTTTTGACTGAACAGATACTAACAGCACAAATTCAGTCAGTATTTTAAGAATCTAATGTGATTTTAGCTGTCAGTGTAAAACTGACAACAAGAAGTCTCTGTAGACACTGTCTGTTGGTACAAAATAATCATTTATACTGTATTGCTTCTCTTATATTTGCCCAGGGAGTTTCCTTTTATTTTAAAATCAATTGTCATTATTTTTCCTTCATTTTATAGATATTTTAACCACCTTAATGCCACTATTACAGATCATAGGTTATCACACTGCAAAGATTTCTTCTTATAGAAGAAATATCTTATCCTCTGAAACAGAACCAGATTAATGTTAGGCAAAAATAATGAGTGCACAGTGAATCTATAAAGAAATTGTGAGTTTATTTTTATTGCAATACATTTCAAGGATGAAATTAAATTCTGTTTGCCATTAATTTTGTCTTCCCACATTTTACATTTTGTTTGCTACTTTAGAGGTAACACTGAAGTTGTTCTGTTAAAGGTGCACAGATCTTAATGAGTCTAGAAGGTCTGTCACTTAATGAATGCCTATCAGTTAGACAGCATTTCATACAGAACATACACAGTGGTCCAGATAAACAAACCATTCATGGGCCAGAAACAAATATGTTCCCTAACCTAAGAAATTACTCTCCCCAGCATTTGTGCAACTATTTACTCAATTTACTTAAATAATGAATATCATTCTGCCATTAGTAATAAACACACTCTGTTCTGCTGCAGTTTGGTCTCCTTATTGCAATTAGTAGATGATTAAGGAAAAAATATAATGATCACAAAATTTCTAAGTAACTCAAGGACACTTTTAATTTTATGAATAATAACTTACGTAAATTGATTAAATGAGAGACTATGCTGTCAAGGTTTTTCCACTTCTCTGTTTACATGGCAGATGGTTCAGATTTACTATTAGCATATTAGTGGGAAGCTAGAAAGAAAGAAAAATTAAATAGCTGTGAATCCCCAGAAGGAAGCAATAGAAGTTTTCAAGAGGGTGCTTTTTGAGTATTTATAAATGGAACTAAAAATTTATTATGCAAGGATTGATGGTATTTTCGTCTACATTGAGGATGACTTTTATCCAATCACAAACACATCTGAGGGATCTTTAAAGTACCAGGTGAAGTAGCATTTTTGTAGGTGAAATCAGAGTTATTTTTCCACTTAATTAAAACCACTTAGTCTAACACAAGTTTTTTTAGTTCACTGATTAAATTCAATAAAACCAGGAAAAACAATTACTGAAAAAAATTTATTTTAAAATACATTAAAATATTTAAAAATCAACATTGATATCTGCCTGTGGTTCATATCTATTTACTCTGTGAGCTTATGTTTTTGGCAGTACAAAGGCACTGAAAACCACACACACCACTCAGAAACTGGCAACCAGTCTTTAGGCAAAACCCAATTGTTGGCATTTTATCACATCAAAAGTGATTGTGATTTGAGTATATGTGCAGCTTTATATTCCCAAACTTCCTTACTGTTCTGTTAAATGCCAGCCTTTTCCTTGGGGATTTTCCATAGTTCATAAACTTGATCTCTTATCAGGCTATCGATTCGTAACTGTTGTCCCAGAAGACCTCTTCACCAGTGACTAATTTTACAAACACTGAAGTCCTTTGGGCATTTTAAAGCAAAATATAATGCTTTTCTAGACAGAAACCAGAATTTTCTAATAACTGCCTCACTTCTAAAGGAAAATAAATAATTTATAATTTTTATTAAAGAATGTGCTACTGAAGAAAATGGGCTAAGATTCCAAACATGTGGCATAACTACGTTGTATGCTAAAAATCAGTCAGATCTTTTTTCCCCCCATTGATATTTTTCCTCTGTGGAATTCAGTACTTTGTGGAGAAAGCATTATTCTGCCATGATTAGTCTAAGAAATTTTGGGTAGGATATTAATATTACAGTATATTCATCCATATTATGATTGCCAGAAATACTTATTTACTGTCCATGTAACTCATCTCAAACATATAAACCAATTCCCTACGAGAAATATTTTGAGACAGTGAAAATCAGAATGCAGAATATATGGAATCCTGCTCAGAACAGTAGCAAATAGAACATGAACAGCACCAGCTTTGTAGGGATACCAGCAAATGCTGTTCTCCAAGGCCACTAAGTACCAGGAGAATTTTAGAATATAAAATAAAGATTTTATCTTTACAGTTCATGCAGGGTAATGCTAAGCTGGCAAAACTGAGTAGTACCAGTATGCAAAAATAACAATGTAATACTGTCAGTTACTAATACAAAAGCAATGTAAGATCCAGTCATAATAGTATTTTCCTTTCAGCCTTTGAAACGTGTAAAAAAATACGCTATAGTTTCTAAATCTTGTGTTTTGGCAGTTCTGCTGCTTCTGATGAGAATAGAGGCACTTAGATGCCTTACATGTAGCATCATGACATTGGAGGTAAGGTCTTCTTGGCTGTAAAGCCGTAAGACTAAAATTCAGTGGCCTAAATAATCACCTAGCATTCCTCACTTATGTTGATATCTGAAGTTACAGGAAAAATATTATTTAAAAAATAAATTCAATAAAATTTTGCAGTCCAAAAGAAGAAGAAATTTTAGGGAGTTTAATAGTCCAACTGAAGAAAATATTTTAATGACAAGAATCTTATATGTGAAAATATGCATTTATGTAACACCTTCATTTTCAATGTCATAACTTACCTTTAAGCAGGTTTCCATCTGATCTCTAATGGGATCTTAAACTTAAAATGCCATAGATACTTGCTTGGTGCTTACAGTAATTTCCAGAAATATTAAATGACACAAACTAATGAAGTTAGAAAAGGAAATTCTAACCTGATTTTTTTGTAACTTAAGACAAAAAAATATCTTGAGCAGTACTCTGAGATAGAGAGGATGAGAACCTCGCATAACTAGCAGAAATTTTGCATACATCAATGAAGACAAAATAATAAAAAAACCCTTTCTGTACAAAAAAAATTTCTTTTTTTTAAAAAGTGTTTCCATGAATATAGTGTTTGTGGACTTATTATTGAGAAAAAATATCTTCTGTAGGCAATTAGTATAGAAAAATTAAATTGTTAATTAAAATAACCCATTGTCTTTTTTTTGTCCCTATTTTCTGCTAATTTCATTTTAATATATATTTCTTATACATAGCTATTTAGCATTCTCAATTACATTTTTAAAATATTTTTTAAAGTGAGTAGATATATTGTTACTCTTTAAAAAAAAAAGGAAATCTGGAAGTCTGGTAAACATGCCTGTTCATTAGAAATATATATCATTACCAAATCCCAACTGATTTATTTCAAAAAGTAGAGTCAAAATCTTCCATGTAGGCTTTCAGCATGAAAAGATACAAGCAGTGAGATAACACAGAATATCCCCCTACCATTATGGATCCCAACAATGGAGAGGTTAATGCATGAATCATTCTTAGAAAAGTGTTATTCATATATAGGAGATTTAATTGATTTTATCCCTGTCTTGCATGTGACTAGGTAAGAGCTTTTGACAGTCACTGCAGGATTCCATATCTTTGTAAGAGATATTATTAAACAAGTAAATGGGCACAGCTGCTGCGGTGCATTCCAGAGGGGGCACTGCACGTCCATCCACGGTTCCAGGGACTGTCCAGGCTGCTCCAAGGCACGGGAGGGCTGGCGAAGTTCCTGCAAGGTTTCACCCAACCCACCGATGTTCCAGGCACGCCGAAGAAGGAGAGACAAGCGGCGGGGCTTCCCAGATGGTTTATTCAGCACCAGGGTCGTGCCGGGGAAGCACTGACACAGCGTGTTACAGTTACATAAATACAGACACGAGGGGGTGGGGGGAGGGTACACCATCCAATAGGGGAGGGGTGCTAGGTTTGAATTTGGCGGGCTTTGTGTAGGATTGCACAATACAGAGCCCTTCATGGGGTGGAGAACGGATACCGAGCTGGGGGAGGGGGCATAGCAGAGCCTGGCCATGGGATAGACTGAAAGTGGCCAGAGCACACTGCAACACACAGCAAAAGGAATTTCATCTTGCCCTTGAGTATTAACAGCTCTCACTAATTTCCAAAGTCGATTTTCACAGCTTATTTCTGGGCTAAGAAAAACGGGGGAGTTCTCTGAGTAAGGAGTGCTCCATTAGTAAAAGACATCCTTTATATGCCTAAATAGAGCATCAACAACTGAAATATTTTCCTGAGCATTTGGGAGTCCCAGGAACCCTGTCTCAAGTGTTGCCTAGTTTACTAGAACCAGTAAACAAGTTCTCCTTTATGGTTCAGTTATCCTTGGGAAGAAAATGAAAGTTGCATAAAATAACAGAAAATATAGTGAAAATCTTGATAAAATGTTGGTATATTTGTTATGTTGCGGGAGCACGGGACCCTCGTACAACGAATCAATGTGATTTCGCAAGAGTCCATTTATTGTTTACATTACTCCATTCTTATGCATTTCTACAACTATAGTTCACGCGATCACGCACAACCCGATTGGGTCTCCCGCATTGTCCACGCACCGTGCATGCACCCTTCAGGACACCTGATTGGTCTCAGTCCAGGATGGTACAGTCCCTCTTCACCTGTTTTTGTTATTCTCTCTTCTACTGTCTTCGTTCACCATTTAGAACTGCTTGCATTCCTCAGGCCCTGATAAAGGTGCTGAAGATAACTTGGTTGGGGCACCCTGACAGGGTTCTCATGCCTTACAACATTACGTCACTGCTATATGTGTCCAGTTAGTACCAGCAGAGATTATGGTGAAAGTTAATATTATGTCCTCAACTTTTGCTTATTTATTTTAGATTGTAATATTTTTGCTCTTTGTGGTCCTTCTTCATTACTGATAGACAATTTATGTTCAAACTAAGGTGCTTTAACCTCTTTACAGCTGAAGTTTTTTCAAGTCCTTCAGCCCCTCTTGGTCCTTCTCAGCCTTCTCCAATTATCAAAGTTTTGATCAGATCAATTAAAAGTTGCATGTATTCTGTGTGTGTCAAATGGGCAGTGAGTTACCTGAGATCACTACACAATTTCTCTAGTAGATGGCCAGTGTCTCAGAGGTGTTGTTGGAGCCAGGGTGTCTGGACCTAGCACAGTACAAAACAAATCAACAGGAGGAGCCTTTGTGAAAGCTGGGACACAGCTACTGTGAGAAATCTTTAAAGTGAGCATCATTGAAAGTGTTGGATAAAAACAATGAACTGAAGCTTAGGTTACGGTAACTTAAGGTTAGGGATGAGTTTAAGGTTTGACCATGTTTTAGGAAAGACAAAAAGGTTAGAGTTGCAGTTGAAGTGGGGCTAGAAAGGAGATGCCAAAGCGACAGGTGAGCTGTAACATCTTTTCTGAGGAGAGGGCCTAGTTTTAGGGCTAGGGCTCAGAAAGACAGAAAACCTAGGGTTGCACTGGCCAGGGACTTCCAAATGAAGTGATGGGCTGGATAGAGTTTTCTTCCCTGATAACCTTGTCACCTGCACCAAAGCTGTGACTATTGACTAACAGTTAGCTGAGGCCCTAGGCTTAGGATTAGGGATGAAGTTAGAATGGAGCCAAAGCCTAGAGCTGGAGCAGAAATGGAATTGGATAGAAGTGGCCAAGGGAAGAAGTGGGCTGCAAAATACTGTCTGCCTTGAGAACTTTTTCATGTGGATGGGTAACTCTCAGGTTATAGCTCTGCTGAAGGCTCAGGATTTGGGTGAGGGTCATGGCTGAGAGAAACAAAGTCTGGCATTTAAAATTCAGCAGAGTTAGAAAGGCACTGCCAAAAGGAAGAGGTGGTTGAAAAAAGATTTGTCCCCTGAGAAGAATCTTCTGCTTCTTGGCGGGCCACATATAGTACTCTCTTGACACATATGGTTAGCTTCAGTGTTAGAGCTTAGAGACAGACAAAGCCTAGGAATGGCGCTAGAAAGAAAATGAAAACCAGAAAAATGAAATGATGGTGTGGTGGACTGGACGTTTTACTCTGAAAGACATTCTCTAGTAATACTAAACATTTAAAGGAAAAAATAATTTTAATTACTTTTTCTCATTGTACTTCTTCTCTATGATTGTTCTAGGAAATGAGCTTGTTGTCAGCAGCATTTCCAGATCAATTGAACTGAAACATATTTGCATGCAAAACTTCATTCTGCTAGTTATGCTCATCTGGCTTAGCATACAATATACCACAAGTAAAAGAGCACACACAAAAGCATAAATAACACACACACACACACACACAAAAGCATAAATAACAAAGACATATTGAACTAGGCATCATTTGTGGGAGTTATGGGCAAATAATTTCACAAAGCTTAGAAAAATTGCCAACTTAGAAAAATTGACAAATGGGAAAATAGAAAAAAGACACCTCACCAAATGCATGACACAATGAATTATTCTCACAGTTATTTCAGTGGCTGGTGCAAGTGGGAAAAAAACTCAAAGCAACAGTGCTCACAAAACAACTCAGAACTAAATCAAGAGCTAACCATAAATGCTGTATGGTGGCACCTGAGCAGCTACAAGAACTTATGCACATTTAGAAACTTTGCAATGCAAACTGCTGCTGAAGGAATTAATGCATTTATACTGAGCTGTATTTTGATTGAAACAATCTCCTTGCTTTCAGAGGGAGACGACACTCTTTGAATGGGTGGTCTGTTACAGGCAAGTTAGGCATTACAACCATTAGAGCAATGAAGTTGAAGGCAGCTTGCATGATATACCAGCTGCTACCCAGTCTGCCAGGTTCTGGATCCTTATATACAGAGTGTTTGAAAAGATGTAGCTGTGGTGTTTCTGTTAGACACTTGGCAGTGGATGAATTGCAAATGTATGGACTGGCAGTTCTCTGTATGTGCAAATGGTCATGCTCAGGAAGGTGGGCAATGCCTGCTCTGTGCTCTCTTCAATGGATTTGCTAGGTAGTGATTTTCAGAGCAGTGTTCATCCGACACTTAGTGTTTGTGTCCAGGGATTTGGTCATGACCTGAAGAACATCAGCATATGATTAGAGGCAATCCAAGAGTCTTTCTCTGATAGGAAGATTGGGCTCCTATGCAGCAAGAAATAATCTTCCTAATAGAAACCTAAAGACTTTAAACAACAAGGCAGGTAAACCCATTCTCCTGAAAAAACTGCAATATATACGCCATTTATGCTTTTCCTTCACTCTTAGCTTTGCTGTTTTCATTCCATCGGACAAGATACCCTTTTGTATAAATTTCTCACTAGTAAAAGACTACAACAGGCCTACCATCTTACTCCTGAATTTTCAATAACAGTTGTTTCTGAAAAATGCCATTTAGTTTGTGATAAGGTTCCGAATATATTTCTTGGCATTTTTGCCTTTAAAAATTTACAAAAAATAGCATGTGCTTCCCTAAAAGGAAGAAGTTAAATCAGGCTAGTTCTGATTTAACGCAAACAGTCCTCCAAAAACCTAGAAATAAAAAAAGCCACAATTCTTTGTGTTGGAGAGTTTGAGATTGTTGTTGCTGCTTTGTGAGCTGCAAACATTTCTGAGTCTTGCTACAGATCAAGTGTATGAATAATTTAAAACACAACAGGCTCCCTGACCTACACCCAGATATCAACAGTTATTCTGAGCCAAGCTGAAAACACCCGCAGCCTGATGCTCTATTTAGTCAGCATGACTACTAGGTCACCTATGTAGGTGGTGGCTGAGTGGTTCAGACAAGGCATCATCTAGGACTGCCAAAAACTGACTATTCATTGTTGATACCCAGACATGAACTCAAAACCAAGAGATTTCAAGGCCAGCTTCTGAGAAAACAAGCTTTATAGTAGAGAACAAAAAGTACATCATGTAAAACTGTAAATGTGTGACACAAATAATGAAGAATAATGTGTTACAAATAAAGCATAAAAAATTATATATGAAACAAAGACATCTTTTGTTTGTACCTGAAGTAAGTGATCACAAGATAATTCTACTTTAGAAATCACTAACAGATGGACAGCTCACTAGGGAAGAAGTCCAGTCTTGGTTACCTTTTCCAGAAGAAAATAGTCATGATTTCAAAACATCTGCAGATAGGAACCTCGAAATGCAGAAAAGTTCAGAAAAATAAAAAGAGCCCACCTCAGATTAGAATTCCTTATTTAGTACCTTATTGGTTGTTATAAACCCATAATTCTGAATGGGAAAACAGACAGACTTCTTGTGTTACCTGCAGTCAAACTTACTGTCCCAGACATGACCCTTGAAAGTCTCAGTAATGTTTCCCTTTCTGCGTTTCTCACTTTTGCATCGCCTTGTTTTTCTGTTTACAAGTAGTTTCTTTCTATTTCCTTAGCCTAAATGAATTAAAGATAAACCCCAGGGATTCATGGTATTCTTATATTCTTAGAAGTCTGTATCCCTTTCAGACCTTTCTACTGAGTTTTACAGTATCTTGAACATGGATGTCAAAGCCAAGGTTACAAACCAATCCCCACTGCACAGCCACCGAAGGAGCACCTACTGCTGCTGTGGGTATTTAACATCAGCACCTTAGGCAGACTCTCTTTTAGACTGTGAACACTATTTTACTGCAAAGTGAAGGAGCTTTGGGCTTGACTCCTGTAATAAATCACAACTAATTATGCTAATACGTAGGGCATAAATTAGCTGATCATCTCATGCCTGTGACATCTATTAATCTGTAGGTTGGTTTATTATTCACATTCTGATGTTTATGAAGACAAGACAGCTTTTCCCTACAGTAGTACTGAACAGCTGTTCCTTAATTCCCAAAGTCAAAATCTTACAAACTCCTTTATCAAAAGAGACTTTGGTGACCCTTCACAGCTCCAGTGGGATCAGCAGATATCCCAGCCCAGGCAAGAGGTTTAGTAGGTCAATGTTTAAATAGGTCAAAACCAGACAGGATAGGTACTGTATGGATTAAGTTACTCTACCTCAAGACTGAGTGAACAACTCACCATCAGTTTACAGCAAGCAACTCACTATTGCACTCCAACAAACCTACATTTCTCAATGTTGCTCTTTCCATGAGTATATATTATACTTGTAGGATTTACTTTCTTAAGTGACAAAAATTCCACAGTATGCACTGTCATCAAAAGCACTTGCAAAATGGCATCACCTCTCGCAGGTATCTTATTCACCACTTTTATCAGATTACAATCCCAGAATGCATACTTTAAAAAAATTAGACACCAAATTAATAAGCAATTTTAGATCTGGGAGCACACCAGTTATTAATGCATCTAAATTCTGCAGTAGTTATTGATGCTTTGAATGTCAAAAATTCCCATTTATATAATGTTCTGAAAAATATTCAAGCTCCCTGAAAGGACTGTAACAGTGATGGCTGTAAATCAGCCATTCCTATGCCTCCTGCAGCTGTGCCTCGGATTCCTCAGTGCTTCATGACAGCTGAAGTCTGAGAGAAGACAAGGGGCACAGGCAGAGGAGTCTCACCAGTCAGACACACTGCAGGATGAAGACATGGGGAGAAAGGCAAGAAAAAAGCCTCTTGGTATGAGTCACTGTTAAAAAACCATGAACACCCTATCCACATGCAATGCATAATCTACAGCACAACAAACTTCAAATGTGTTTTGAGAAGGGGATATCATGATTAATCCCACACGCTTTGAGTCAGCAAAGGAATTAAGAATTTACTTCTGCAAACCATTTCAGACTTTTTGTAGACTAAAAGCTACTGAGATCCTGGCTGCTTTGCTTATACCTGCAATGTCTGAGGCTTGTTTCAGGACAGCAGCAGCAGAATATGGGCTGCAGGTGTGGCTGGGGAGAGGCCAGGGGCTGCCCTGTGCTGGACACAGCTGGTTCCAGACAGTTCCAGCTGGCTCCAAAGGACCAACTGTAGTGTACAGCTGAGCCATTCAGGTAAGCTGGTGGCACCTCTGGAACGAGGTCCATGGCACAGTGGATAATCTCTGCAGCCTGTGGAGACCCCACATTGGAGCAGAGGAAAAGCATGAGGAAGGAGTGGCAGAGTAACCTCTGTGTCCTCTGGGAAACCCTGACACAGAGTTGTTGCCTCACTGAAAGGAGTGTGACCTGCAGCGACAGCAACAGGCAAGGAGAGGAGTCTGAAGGAACGGAGTTTCACATGAGTTCTCCTGCACCTGATCTTTCTTCACTTCCTGTCCCACTCCCCAAGGAGGAGGGAAGTAAGTGGAGGGGAGTAAGCTTGGCAGCCAGCTCAGGCCACCTCTGCACCTCTGCTCACAACTGACAGTGCTGCTTCCATATCAGCCTTATCTGACCGAAGGGCAAGCTACCATCAGATTTACTGCTCCACTATGTATTCCTGCCCCTTTCCTTGGGCTGGGGCTATGTGTCACTGGGGACAGAGAGGTGTTACTCTTGTCCAGCTGGCATCAGCCCTAGAGAAGGTCTGGTGAGCCTTCTGGCAGCTCTGTCTGTGCAGGGGCGCAGGAAGGAAGGAGTCTGACCAGTTTATGCAAATGAAGAGTCGTGCTGAAGGGTCCCATGCACGCCCCTTCCCTCCTGATTCATCTCCTTTTTTCTAACCAAAATTTCAATTTACTTATTAAATATGTAATCAATATTTAAAACTAAAAATTCACCAAATTTTATAAATCTAATCAAGGAATTTGTCTATTTTTTAAAAGCTTAAAACCCATGGAAAATGTGTTTTCTAGTACATGTAGTTACATACAAAGGCTTAATTAAAAAGGGCGGTAAAATTGTAACATTTTTAATGAATAAATGACTTTAAAATCTGAAGATATATTGTGTCACACAAATATTTTTCCTGAAATTCCCGTGAATAACAAAACACATGTAAAAGGAAGATGCAAATAAATATAGCTGAGGAAAAACATTAGTCATAAATATGTAATACACATTATCTATAGTTGTCCTCCCACTATTTCAAATAAACGTTACAGCTCTCTTTCTGGTTTCCCCTATTATTCCCTGATCAAAGTAATAGAAATTCTGTTCATTTTGTAATTTCTTTGATGATTTTCTGTAGCCTTAAGCTGTTCACCAGAGAAGATCACAACATGCAGGCCCAAGTCACTAGAGAATTTAAGAACATGTCTAATTTTATGAATTATCATATCACAACAGAGGAAGCTGCACACATGCTTAAAATTTCAAAAGCACTTTGCTTTCTAGTCTTACCCAAAATATATCCAGAGAGGTCACTAAAATGAATGTAGCTTGCTCATTATCTGCAAATTTCAGAAGCTTCTTATTTCTTAAGTAATTAAAGAAAAATAAAATTACAGTGTTTATAAACAACTGGTGCTCCTCAAGACATCTGTGCCACTTGCTAGTAGGAAAAAAAAAGCAGTCACTAAGGTCCTCTATCTCATCATATGGTTATCTATTCCCTTTGATATTAGCCACCAGAAAATAGTCTAATATACTGCAGTAAAATCAATTTATTTTAACTATGTAAAATAAATTTTGCCGTTGATCATGTGTACATTTTAGATTTTCCCTAGCCTTTCAGTTCCAGTGAAGCATGAATGTTATTTTGCCTGTGTAATTGAGAACTCTTATTCTAAAGCAAAGTTCATTGAATTGGTACCCAAGTGTAATGCAATTAGTAACACTATTATTAAAACAGCAAGAACATCTGTGCATAGAGCAAAATGTCTATTGATGGCATTTATTGCATTTTTTTGTCTATATATAATGTAATATGTACATAACTGAAGATAAAACACTTGGGAAGGTTTTTCCATACGCTATTTTTAGCACTTACAATTATGTAAACTCAAGATATTTCATTGTTATATCCAATTAACACTAATTATAATGCACAAAAAATACACAAAATTATGTCTGCAAGGGCATCTCCAAGTATTCTATTTTTTTTAATTTGATAATTTAGCAAGGAGGGTTTTCTAATTTTAATTGTATTGTTTAAAATAAAGTAGGAGTTTCTGATGAATTTTTCATCTGTGAAGGTTTCCTCAGGAGGTACTCTTTGCCATGTTATGGCACAACCCAGATAGATATGGCTGAGAATTTATTTCACATCTGTTTATGATGCAGGGCAGCGAACCATTAGATGATATCTGCTGAAGAATACCCACAAAAGCCTCTTGTAAATCATTCAAATTAAAAGATTAATGATTTAAATGTTCTTAAAGGAGGCTAATGGCACAAGTTTTAATATTATGCAATTCTTCATTTCTTAATGATTAGTAATTGAATGTTTCAGGACAAACACTGAGATTTCTTCATTTACTTCATTACAAAATGAGAAAAGACATACCACATCTCAATAGTATTTTCCAAGGATAATTAAGTGCAAAAAATTCTGAAATCATTGTTAATCTTCATAATACTTCATAACATGCTATATAATTTCATAATGGGTTACAGCTCAATATTATGTATTCATTATATTGCTCAATAAACTGAACCACAAGAAACTACCTGATTTACTCATGGTCAAAACCCCATCAGAGTCAGTGGTCATAGCCTCCAATTTTCTGTTTTCAGTTCATGTTTAAAAGTTGCTCATAAATTTAAATCTGGTACAAAAATGCCTTCAAAACATGAAAAGGGACAAAATTGTTTCAGCAATAAAGTGCATTTGCCCAGTTCGTATCAAAAAAAACCACCCCAAGTTTATTTGTTGACCTTCAAATGCAGAATCTGAAAATCATTTTACTGATACTCTGAGGAGAACAACCAGCAAGAAACATCTTTCCTGTCTTGTGGTCTGACACAGAAGAGGCTAGCTCATGTTGTATATGAGTTCAGAAGAAGTCTGATGTTCTTCGTGAGAGGTCACCAAAAATATAAAGCACTGGAAATTCCTGCACTGCTTCTAAAATACAACTAACCCAAGTCATGACACAGAGAGTGTTTTCAATGCATTCTAAAGACATTCACCTGGCTGCACTAAACACAGCATTCTTGTTCAAATACAGAAGAATTCAGTGATTACAATATTAGATGCATAGAAAATATGGTACTGATTTTTCTCTGTCATTTATAAGTGACCCATATCTAGAAAATGATTGGGCAGTCATGACATAGTGTGTGATTTTTTATCATAAAAACTCATCTCTTTTTTTAAAAGTATATTTTAACCTGAAGGTATCACTTCGATTTGACTACAGATTTTTAGACATTAATAAAAATTGATGACAATTTTTATTACATTCAGAACTCAATGGATTTTTTATTTTTTCTCTGAAATGAGTTGTTCTGTTGAGAAACTCTAGGAAATATTTATCTGGCAAAAATAAGCCTTTTGTATTCTCCAGGACACAACACCTGATTCTTATTATTAGAAGATCTAATGCCTGAGGCTGATGAGTTTTACATTTAATTTGCCTATATGAATCTGATCATACCTACTCCACACAAATTCTGGCTAAACTCATGTAATCTTTTACTGAAATCAAAATAAATAGGCAAAGGACATGATATCCCCCTTTTACCACGTTCATCCACTGTTTAATTCCTTCCTCTTGTGGATTTGCACACAGATTTAACAGAAAGATACCTAGAGATGATGCTCAGATTCTATGTTAAGAAATAAATCCCATCCTATCTGGAACAAAGTCCTATTTTACAGTAACTTTTGCAGAATATTGAAAACCAGAGCTTGTTTACAGAATGTGAGAAAGAACATTCTGTGATTAGGGTGAGGCGGACATCTATTCAGCTGCTCTAATTTAGATGATTCATACCTAAGAGAATAATTTCAATATGAAATAAGCAATATTTTAGCGATAAAAAAATCAAACTGAAACTAAAAATATTAGTCAACATGGGTGGAATTTATCTTATTTTTTCCATGGTATAAGCTAAAATATCAGTTATACCCTTATCCATAATTACATTTTTTTACAAAGGTGTTCTAGCTCCCTTACTGCTAAAGAATTATTGAGTTTAATGCCACTAATAATTCCTAGTGCCAGTTTTTCTCTAAATTTTAATTCCTGAGAACTAACAAAATAAAAAAATATATTACTTTAAAATAAATTCATGTCTGTCCATGAGCTGCTTAATGAATAAATGGAAGATTTACAAGTATATAATCATTAGAATTCTCCTTTGGTTATTCTCAGCATGCTTCTGATAAAAATGATATAGCTGCTATACTCCACTGATCACAGCAAAATAGATATATAGCCCTGGACTGAAATGTTATCTGTGATTCTGTCACTTGCACAAGGCATCATAATTATATGCTGCAGAAAATGAATTAATGGAATAAATGAAGTATGCAGATATCTGTCAGCCCTGACAAACAATTTTGCTGTTCAATTAGCATAACTCCATCCTTTATTAAAGAATTGAGATTACTCATCACAGTTAAACGCTTTATTTATTTAAGATGCTCATTTATAAAATAGGTATAGGGAAGTATCAATTTATTTTCCTGAAGCCTCTTAGTGACAGAAGACCGCGTGGTTATGTACAGAAGACAGTTTGTACATGTTTTTAATACTGTGGGCCACATCTCTAATCTATACTGTTTTGTGAGCTGCCTCTTCACCCATTTACATGATTTGACATTCCCATGGCAACTACAGTAACTGCCAACATGGAAAAATACTAGTGGCATATTTAATGCATTTTAACTTAGCAGTAAGCACATCATCCCTTTTAGGGGAGAAACGCAGACAAAGCAGGTGGAGCTTGCAGTGAGAAGTCACAGAATGTCGCTGGCCATGGAGGCTGCCCGGGAGCCTGCAGGCAACAGAGTGCACTTGGCCAGACCGAGCCGCTGCTGAAACGCAGCTCTTTGTCAGTCTCTTCTGCCTAGCTGTCAGCTCCACTGTGAATGGAGCAGTCGCAGCCGGTGTTAAAAGAGCCACGGCGGGAACAGAGAAACGGGAGCGGACCCCTCCATCGCAGCACCCAAGGTTTTATTGTCAGATATACGGGCTACGATAAAGACTTCATGGGACAGTTACACTGAATTTTTAAGGGGAATGGAAAAGGGAGGATACAGAGGGGAGGGTCCAGGATCCACAAATCAGAGAATGATGAGGAGTGACAGGTATCCAATAAGTTCTGAACAGGGGAGGAACACATTTGAACTAACCAAGCAACATAACAGAACTGCAGAACTTTCCAGCACTTGCTGAATATTAAAATAACCTTATGAATATTAAAAATAACTCTGAGGGGGAAAGGGGTGGAACAGAGAGTTTGGCTGACAAGCTAAAACACGAGGATCAGGGGATTCTCCAGCCATGCCTTCCCCATCCCCCTCAGACTCACTGTCTTGAGAGGAAAACTCTACCCAATTTATTTCATTAATTTTCATAGAGAAGGCAGGCTGGGTCACTGCCACAGCATAACACACTAGAGTCTGCATGGAAGCAGCAGACAGAAGCACCTTGTGACTGCTCAAAGTCTCCAAACATACCAGCAGTTTTTCCAAGTATCTGTGCTGCAAAGCTTTGTAAAATACCACTAGCAGATGGTTCCTAGAAAGAAGGACTTGAGGATAATTATAAGCTTGGTGTCGATATTCACATGGGTTTTGGCCAGGGAGTGCTGCTGTCTGAGAGCACGCTGAGAGCAGCACACAGGAAAGGGCTCCACACAGAGAAATTCTCCCCTGCCTGAAAGCCTCCGGTCTCTGCTGCTCTTGGAGGAAGCTGCTCCACACAAAATGGGTTTGAAGCACCAGTCCTCAAGTAAAAGGGCACACGAAATGATATCTTACACTGATGACTTGAGTAAGGCAAAAAAAAAAGTGAAGGCAAGAGATGAGATAAACATGACGTTCTGTAATTTAGGAATCAGTTTTAAAGACTTCAGTGAAACCATGAAAATCTTGTCTCATTCCTGGTGTACATTGGCATATCTTCAGGTCTGTGTTTTGTGTCTCTCCCTGCCAGCAGCAAACATAGTGGGGGAGAGAAAAACAAACCAAAACAAAATGGCATAAGGGGATTTAAAAGAAGGACATAAATCTACATTTAGTTGTCAAGGTAGATATCAGGGAAAAATAATTGCTACCCATATTAAAAAACAATTTGTTAGAATAAGTTTGAAATATCTTGTTATCATAAATCAAGAACACAAGACTATCAAGAAAAAAAGATAAAATAGAGCTAACTCTTTAATACCAGAATAGTACTCAAAGACCGTTGCTCATGAAATGTGCTGGACCATTCCTACTAGTTATCTTTATCCTCTGCTGCCATCCGGTGGCCTTTTAATTCAAAAGTCTCATAATAAATATATTTTGATGCATGATCTACAGAACCTGAAAAGTCAGGACCTTTAGGAAAAAGTTGACAAAACAGTCAATCTTTGGATGAAGCAGCATGTTTTCAAGTGAGGGATAGTGACAATAAGTTAACACTCTGCAGTTTTTGTAAGATCATTTAACCAATCACAGAAAAGTGGAGGATGTCAGACCAGCAAGGGAAAGTGTCATTCCTTCAGTGTGGAAATTAGGAGTTTACATGAAGACACTTGTAGCATTTCCCCTTCAGAGGTAATGAAGAGACAATGGGTAATCCAAGGCATCTCCAAAGGCATACTCTTCCTTCTTAAAAAGAGATGTCTAAAATAAATGGGATTAATTAACATTTGGCTGTGCCTCATTCTGTCCATTGCCTATAAAGCAATCTTCTGGGGACCTGACATTTGGATAATGTCACTTGGAGAGCTCAATCCCACCCAAGCCAAAACATCATATGTTTGTAGCGCATCTGTGTGAGCACATATCTGGCATTCACTTAGTAAGCAAATATCGGGGGAGACTAAACATAATGAAGAATTATTAATATTATTTTGAGCTGTTAAATGTATGACTTTTTTAGCACCTGTCCAACATCAGATAGAAAAACTTCTATCTCACTTTCAAAAGAGAGACAGTGAAAAACATATGTTCAGTTAAATCAAAGCATCACCATAAGACATCAGGACTCAGGACTCTGGTAATGGAAGACAGCAAAGGCCGTGTTTCCCCAGCCTGCACTTGCAGAAAGGGATTTTGCTGTACTCTGCTATATTTTTATTTATGGTCACTGCTGCAAGAGAACAAGGGTGGCCAATTGTCATAGTTGCCCATATTTTTGGTTTAGTCTCATTGTTTTGCTGCTTTGATCTTTAAGACAACGAAAAGTGGAGGAGATCTTAAGAATAATTGGCTTCTCCCTGCCAAAGGAGGATGCTGACCACACAAATGCATAGTGGAAATACCTATGCACATCCTGTTGTCAACCAAATTTTCTCCTCAGTCAGAGAGAGGATATTTCCTTGCTTTCTTTGCATATGTGTGTAAATATATGTTTCAAAGGTCAGCGGAGGAACAGCTAGAAGTATTCTTCCTGAAAGACAGAAAATTACTTCCACACATGGATTGAAGAGCCTTAGTTTGGACAAAATTATTCTGACAGAGAAAAGCAGCTGGAGCTCTTGTAAATAATGAGTTCAAAGTTCATTCAAGGGCAGCTTCTATCATCTCAGATCCAGCATGAAAAATAATTAACCAAAAAAGAGGAAGAGGAGAGAAAATGCTAGAGAAACAGATAAGCATTTTGTGGCCATAAGAGGAGAAAATGGGATGATTCCTGCAAAGCAAAAGACAGAAGCGTAGAGACCTGTGACATCTTTGGGCTGGGAAACCAAGCCAAAGCTCAGTTGGCTTAATTACACCATTATCTATCATTTATGATGGTAGCAGCAGTGGATGAGAAACACAACCTACACAGTAATCAGTGTATGTAGTTTCACACTATTCATATCTCCAGCCATGCCTTAAAGGCATCAGAGTTGGTTTCATTGTGAGTCACTGATGAGAAGACAGCCAATGAGTAAAAGAAAACAAAACTGGTCTGGAGCATTGTGCAAGTCACAAGTCACTACGAGCTTGGATGAGACACTAAGGTTGATAGGAGATGACCTCCTAAATTGAGCATAATCTGAATTCAGTTAATCTGAATTCAGATTAATGATACAACACAGCAGGAAAATTGCGCTCGTGATTTCCTGGCATTCTAACAGATGGATACACAAGAATCCTGCTCTGGTAGGAAATAGAAAATGTGCCCCACACTGTCTTGGGTAGATATTTGGGTTATTTTCTTTACCCTTTAATTTTGCTCCTACCTGTATATAGGTCCTCCCTCTTCTTCTTCCCTGTGCTATGTGTTAATCTGCTCTCTGTTTCCTACTTTTGCCAATTCTTTCCTTGCCAGTTATTTTTCATGTTCAATTTGCAGTGACACCATCTGTCTGTCAAGGATCTTCCCTTCCCCTCTCGTGCTGTGTAAGAGCAATTATCCTAATATCTACCATTTAGGGAAGGAAAGATTTAGCTTGGAGTTCCTCCAGAGTTTTCTCAGTAATATTCTGGAAAAAAAAAATTCAGTCTTGATGACATTTTGTTCATCATGCTACTCCTAGTCACAGTTCTTTAGAGTGAATCTTAATAAAGAACAATCTGCTTGCATGACTGATACCTATTTGAATTAGGCTAAATTGCCATGATCAGACACATCAGCTGAAAAACTGAAGTACTTGGAGCAGCTGTGAAAGCTGATGTTAAACAGAATTATCAGACTAAGCAGTAAGAAAACTTTTTCTTTGCACACCACTAGCTAAAGTTAATTTCTGCAACATATAAAAACATGTCAATTCTTATGGATCACCAGGATAAAGAATAATTTGTAATCTTGATAGTGTATAAAGTCAAATGTTAAATCTAGAAGAAATATGTTTTCTTCTTCTGGTGAGTTACTTGTTTTAAATATTTCAGTTATTAGAAGTTGATTCTTTTTTCAACACTCTTAAATTATATAATAAATTACCATACCACATTGTGAATCCTGATTTAAGATTGTGCTGGCTATGCCAATTTGTCACGAATGAGTGATTTAGATTGCTCAAAGAATCATTGTCAAAGGCAATAGCAAAAGTGGAGTTTTCTGATGTCCTATGAGAATTAAATGTCTCAGCAGGTTAGTTGAATTTATGTGACAGTGCCACAGATCATTTCTTCCTAGGAGCTTGTCACTTTTGCACAAAGCAAGGACTCTTAAGACACAAAATGACTACATGAAGGATTTCTTTAAAGTAGTATAATTCTTCATTAAAAGATATATATATCTTATATATATATTTAAAAGATAGATATAGATATAAAGCAATCAGCAGTGTGAAAAAAAAAAAACCTCCTGGTAAACCTGGCCCAACCTCTCTTCCTTAATTTGGTTTTAATTTGCATTGGTGCCTTCAAAAATTGTGTGCATTAGAAATGCATTGCTTAACATGCAGGTAATAGATATATTCAATCATTTTCTGCAAGAAGTTATTTGGTTTTGTGACATCACACATTTTGTTGGTGCAGCTGGCTTTACTGATAATCACCATAATATCTGAGTGTCTTCTAACCCTTACATAGTTTGGATGCACAATTGAAAAATAGGGAAATACTGTTTTTCAGGTTTGGCAGATGAAGACAGAAGCAAAGAGTAGTTACCCTGTTATCAGTCTTTCTTTTTTCTGTCACTACTCATCCTGTTGAATGTGCTGATTTTTCTGCTAACAATACATTCCAAAAGGTGTAATAATCAGAAAAAATACTTAGAATAAAAAATGCAACTTAAGTAACAAAGAAGTCATTCAAAACACATACAAAAAATCACTACCATTAGATAGTGAAGAGAGACAGGGAGATTGAGTTAAGGTTGAAATTACTGATGCATTAATATGCTAATATAATTTTTTTGCTCATAGGTATTCAGTTTAGGTGAAAGTATGTTATTAAAGCTCAGGGCACTGTGCAGTTACTAAAAAGAGACTAAGTAGGCCAGAGGAGAATTCGTAAATATTTTTGAACTAATACATAAAAGTTTTAATATAAATCTAGAAGAATAAAGGCACAGGGATCTATCTCAGTACAGATGTCACTGATACCAACACTTTACAAAAATATTAAAAAGTCTAAATAATTCTGAAAAATATAAAAGGTATCAGCATAGAGCAAAATTCAGCTTTTTAAACTTCTACTGATTTGATCTACATCTTTTAAAAGGCAAGAAGAAATTAGACTCTAAGGACCAGACACAAAATGGAACTGCAGCTGGGAATTTAAAATTAGTCTTACATGGACTTTGCAACCTTCTATGCTCAGCTGCTGTCTGGCCCTAAGGGACTTTTTTGTCTCTAAGCATTTCAATCCATTCATCTTCTAATTCTCCAGAATTCTTCTAGTTGCACTTCAGTCTTCATAATGCTGAGCAGTTTCATGATTGCCTTATGGCTGCACTGAGACAAGATATCCCTCTACCTTTTATCAGCAGAAGGATTTCTTCCGACTGGCCGTCTGAGCAAAACCTTGCCCTACAAATGGCTTCTTGAAGGACAGCAGCTCTGTAGGCTGGCAGCGCTTCTCATTGGTGAGGCACTAGAACAGGCCCTCTGAAAAAGTGGTGAATACCCATTCCTGGAAGTATCCAACACAAGGCTGGATGGGGCTCAGAGCACTCTTCTCCACTGGAAGGTGTCCCTGCCCATGGCAGAGAGGAGTTTGAACTAGGTGATCTTTAAGGCCACTTCCAACCCTAACCATTACATAATTTTATGACCTTTTTAACTGCACCTTAGAGAATGACATCAGAAAAAGCTCTCTCCATTTCCTGGAGAGACAGGGAGCTTCCTGAATAGTCACATGGCAACTTGGAATTCCACCTTAAGGGACAATGGTCTGCAACAGTACTCAACCCTGCTGGGGGTAAGTCTGCACTTGGAGACTAGATCTCAAACACTGCTTCTTATCAAATGATTCAAAGTTACTCAATACAGACACTGGACAGCACTTTCAAGCAAGAAAAACCCTGCAAATATTTCTCTTATAGGTTGTATTTTACAAAGGCTGTAGGACCACTTGCAAAAAAGGTTTTCTATTAACACCCTTACTGGGAAGGAAGGAACAGGCCTGACAGATGTGTCTGCTCCTAGATCATCCTATTGGGCATAAAATATAATCTTTATTGTAAGTCAGCTGCTGTTGTAGAGAAGTAATGTTTTAATTTTATTCTAAGGAAGGAAAAGCACTCTTCTCTCCACAATTAATGGCAAGAGACTAAAAATATCAGTGTCATATATTCACTAGTAAATAATTCACTTCTTGAGGAACATCAGTCGCTGGCTGAGCAATCTGCAATTTCTCTAGAGTTTCAGAGAAAAAAGGGTCTGCTCAGCTGGAATGAGTTCAGCAGGCAGCTGTGTCATATTGATCTCCATTGTCTCAATATCTAACTAAGCACCTCACTGTGCTATTTTTTATTTCTTGTACTTTGGGGCTATTGCAGTAAAACCACTACTTAAACATAGTTAGTAACAAAGATGCATTCAGATGGAAGACAGGAAATGGAAAGAGGTCTGTGGTTCTCCCTTGTAAGATGTGTTTAGTAAATGGAAATGAGTTATCTGAAGATCATCTTGCTCTAACTGCATTAAATTCAGTCACAGGACAGACAGGGTGATACAGTGGACATTTCACCCTCCAAAATAGGATTAGAATGGGATTTACAGAACTTGAATGTGTAGACACATGGCGAAATTATAGACATGCACTAAAAAAAATGCCGTGAGAAGTAAGGAAGTCTCAAAGCGTGGTGATAGCTCCACTACGGGTCTGCAGCCTAAATGGCATAGAAACTTTTTCCTGCAATAAAACCACAATTCTCCTGCTTTCAAAGTCCCCATATAAAAATCTAAGTAGGCTGCATACAACCCAATTTGGCTATAAAGAAGGTTTTAAGGTCTCTCCACTGTTTGTTAGCTCTCCCAGTAATGCTTGGTTAAACAGGAATGAGTAAAACAAAGCAGAAATAACCATTTCATTTCAAAGGATATACCCTTTATCAGAATGTGATGTGACACAATGCCGTGTTCCATTGGATACACTGGCTGGAAAATAGTTTGTCTTGGGAGTTTCTAAAATGAACAGAGAACACAGGTGTTTTCATCTGAAAAGAATTCATCCACGTGTTAAGTAATTCCTTCAGAAGAAAGGCTGACAGCTCTCCGGAGAAGTAAACATCTGTAGAGGGGTGTCAGTCCCCACCCTGTTTTGTTGGGGGTTTTTTTAACTATATTATATATACTTTATTCTTCAGTTTATTTAAATGGGGGTGTTAAGTTCCTGGAAAGGTCAATGTAAGGACAGTCAATTTGCTATGTTAAACACAAATTATAGGTTTGTGTGTTTCCAAACCTGATGGCTCTCGGACCACTGTTGTCAGTTTTGGCCTGGTAATACATTCTCCCCTGCAACATACATAGCCTCTTTTCACAGCCCAGTCCTGTGGTTCAGCTGGTACAGGTAATCCTAAACTGTTCTGAGAGTCCATCTTTCTGACCGCTTCAAATTTATTTCTATAGCCTGGGGATGATGTGGCAGTAAACACAAGAAATGCAGGATCTGCGCAGAACATCCTGAAGGGAGAATTACACAAAATGCTGTCTTAACAGGCAACACCAGAAGAAATTGAAAAGCTGCAGAAACAGAAGTTTGCATGTGGTTTCATCCCAGCCCCAAGTGCGCTGCTGGAGGTCTCTTGTGTATCTTTGACTCCTTGCAGTCAATATGGCTAAGCAGTCAACATAGCTCACATCATAGCAGTATTTTTTTTAACAAACAAGGATTGTCACTTCCTCTCACTTTTGCTCTTCCTCTAGGAAATTTTTCATTTGTCAGTAGGTAAGCAGGAGACTAGACTAGAGACCTAAATGTTCTGTTGGCCAGAAACCCTAGATCCCTTTCCACAGCACTGCTTTTCAGTGTCTCACTCCCCAGTCTGTACGTACATCCAGAGTTGCCTCGCCCCTTTCCTGTGCTTTCAAGGTCCTCCTTCTCACCCTCTTTCAAAATCAGGACAGCGGTCGCCAACTTCCAGTCAGCTGGGACCTCTCTGGATTCCCAAAACTGCTCAAAATGTATTAAGAGAGGTTTTGCCATCCCATCAGGCCCCACAGATTTGTAGGGATCCAGCTGGAGCAGCAGTTCCCCCGCACTTGGAGTTGATCATTCTCGCAGTCATGGTGCTCCAGCTCAGGGCACTGAGACCCCCTTGGTCTGTCATCTGTGTTGAAGACAGGCAAAGAATGTGTTAAACACCTCTGCCTTGTCCATGTCCCTGTTTGTGAGGTGACCATCCTCATCCTGTAACTGGCCAATATTATTTTTACATCGTCTTTTGCCTTTAGTAGATTTCAAAAAGCTCTTTTTATTGTCCCCTATATTTCTGATCAGCTTCAACTCCAGCTGAGCTGTGGCCACAAGAATTTTCTCCCCACAGTGTCAAGCAGATTCTCTGTATTCTTCCCATGTCACCTGCTTTTACTTTCACTGGGCATAGACCATCCTTTTCAGCCTGATTTTTAAGAGAAGATCCCCATACATCCAAGCTGACCTGCTTTGTCTGTGTGACTTCCAACATTTGGGAATTGCCTGCTTCTGTGCCACTAGGAGGTGATGTTCAAAATGTGACCAGCACTGGTACACCCCAGCACCTGCAAAAATGTTTTCCCCAGGGACCTTACTCCCTAATTCCCTGAGCAGCCTGAAGTCTGTTCTCCTTATTTCCAGAGACGAGGTTTTGCTGGCACTTTTCCTCCTCTCAACAGAGATTTTAATCTCAATCACTTCATGATCACTGTGGCCAAGAGGGCTGCCAATCTTTACTTTGCTCACAAGATCCTCTCTGTTGACAAGCAGCAGATCAAGGAGGGCATCATTCCGAGTCAGCTCCCTAAAGTGAAGTTGTCATCCAAGTTTTTTAGGAATCTTCTGTCCTGGGCTGTACCAGCTCTGTAATGGTCCCAGTTAATTTCTGGCAAGCTGAAGTCCTCCATAAGGACAAGGGCAGTTGACTTGGAAGGCTCCCTTAGTTGCTCAGAGAATAATTCATTGACATCATCATCCTGGCTAGGAGGTCTACAGCAGACTCCCACGATGACATCCACATTATTTGTCTCTTGATTCTTACCCAGAGGCTCTTAACTGTGCCATTGCTAACTGCAAGCTCCATACATCTTTTTCCTACTCTGACAACCCATCCTTTAAATCAACAAATGAAAAATGTCACTGGGTGATATTTTGAAAGTAAAAAGAGACACACGCAAAATCAAAATAAAACCCATGTTGTCAGAGCCCTTCTGCTTCAATGTCTTGCCCAGTTTCAAATGACGTGCAGTTACCAGAGAGCAACAGCAGTGGTGGAGGTTGTGGGAACATAAATAGCAGAATAAATAGCTGAATACACATACACATCTATATATACATATAACAAAAAATGCAGAGGTGAAAGAAGATAGCAAGAAATAAAAATAAATACTTTCTTTAAAAGAGATATGCCAAACTTAACCAAAGAGGAAATTTCATTTTTGGAAGCATTCATTATTATATGGTTGCTAGTTGTTTTGTTTGGGTTTTTTGTTAAGGAATTAGGCCCTAAACTCCTAAAACTAAATTTATTTTCATCAATTCTACAGATGTTAAAAACTTGAAGGGAAATTTGCTTTTGCTCAATGTAACAAATATATTGCAGATCAATTGTATTGCAGAATCTGTTTTTTCATTATCATAGGCTCACTATTTTAATAAAGTGAAAATTCTGTTATCATTTTTTCTTTGCCTTAGACTAAGATCAAATTCTTGAAACATTTCCATACTGCTGCTTTAGGCAGTGAAATCTGTCACCCCTGTCCACCACAAACACAAGGCAGGATTGCTAATAAGCAGGTTATTTATAATCTATCCATACATATACCCGTGCTAACTATTCTTTGAGGTATATAATGTCTATATAATATACCTCAAAGAATGGTGCATGCTTGGTTCACTTGAGCTAAATGTCTGTCCCTTTCCAAGAAGACACAAACTCTGCTTAAGTGACTTACCTAAAAGTAAAGTAACATACATGTTAACCTGCTCACATCTCCCTATTCTCAAGTGCTAGTTTTATATATTCTGTTAAATGTTTAAAAAAAAAATTTAAACCCCCTCTACTGGCATTTCAAGGAAAACATCTTCAAAGAGGGCATTGAATTTGTCCTGTTTTCCTACACAAATGTGGAAAAATATTTTTCATTAAGCCATCTCTCATTTCTGGAGTTAGTTATTTTTTTCCCTTATTCTAAAGATTTGTGTTGAAAGTTATATATTTACCTATATAATGAACAAATAAGACTGAGACTGTTGATTCTGCTGTTGCTGTGAAAAAGTGAGACTGTCTTGCTGTCGTTTTAGCTCTGCAACCAAAGTTAAAGAAATGTTCCTTGAGGCAAGAGTTAGAAGTGCTCTTTCAACTCAGTCCTGTGTTCATTTGAGAGTTATCCTTTCCTGATTTTCCTTGAGTTTGGGTTATTTGTGGGGTTTTTTTTCTTTCTTCCATGCCCCCTTTTGACCTATCCACTATTTTCTCCTGTTTCCCTTGTAAATTTTAAGAAGTGCTGTGATAATACATCAAGAACTTGCAAACATTCCATTATCTTCTCCCAAAATACAGCCCAACCTGTCAGTCAAATAATCAGGTAAATCTCAGTTCCTTCTGAGAACTCATAAAGGCTCATGTTAGGTTACCGATTACCCTCATGGGAACATCCACCGGACTGAGATCAGAGAGAGAATCACTTCTCTCCTTTCCAGCTGATTCAGAACAGTTTCCATACAAAACAGGTTTTCTACCCAAAATTTAGATTTCTAGAGACTTTTGTTAATTTTCAGTCCAGTGTTATTTTCTGAAAGCTGAGTAACTGGGTAGGGCTTTTTATTCTCTGTAGGTTCTGAAGCAATGTGCATTTTGGACATAGAGCTTTTTAGTCTGTGCAGATGGAACGATTGCTTTAGATGTTTGTGTTTATAAATAAAGCTGAAAAAAGAAACAATAATACCCTTTTGGGAAAGGGCTTATTAGCATTTTGATGGCTTCTTTATCCTGAGAATAGCCTTTTGCTTTTGGCTTCTTCCTTCTCTTCTCCATCCTGAATCTGTCATCTTTCTCCAATAATTAGAATTTATACTAAGCAATCAAGTTTAGGTTGTCAAGGCAAAAAAGCAGTAAAAATTAATTATACCATGTTCTCCCTGTGGATA
Organism: Pomatostomus ruficeps; assembly: GCA_013400735.1. NCBI lineage: Eukaryota > Metazoa > Chordata > Aves > Passeriformes > Timaliidae > Pomatostomus > Pomatostomus ruficeps. The sequence continues at coordinate 39,146 of VYZT01023670.1, read as the reverse complement.
AGAATAGCATGTATTTGCTTTATAAATCATGTTTTTAATATGTAAATTACCAGGAACATCAGATTGTGAAGAGTGCATTAAAAGCTCTAAAATTTCAGTTTTTCTAAAGCCATAAATAATTTTCTATAGGGATAACACTAATGGGGCGAGGGGGGAAAAGTCCATTTGGCTATGTGAAATAAAAACTAATAGCAATGATTTATGAGAGCAGTTAGACTTGCAAATGCGTGAGGAAGCATTCACCAGGCCACAACCATGACAGGACTGCAATCAAATAAATAATAAACAACCTCAGATTCCTGATTCCAAGTATGTGACATAAGCAACAGTGAATCTATGGCATTAATGGAGTTGATGCAATAATTTTTCTGTTGTGATATAAATTTTTCATGATAATGTGAAGTTACTCACTCTTATTTGGTATCTTTAGGAGTAGTGGCCAATGCCATGTATTTTTGCCTTTCATTATTCTATTTTATTCAGTACAGTAAAAAATATTTTAAGGGATAACTGTAGACTTCCATGTGGTTCTTTAAGAAAGAAAATATACTTTTAACAGTTCAACATAGGTTAGTGCTGCAGTGCGTTTCGTGGGGGCACCGAGCGTCCATCCGCGGTTTCAGGGACTGTCCAGGCTGCTCCAAGGCACGGGTGGGCTGGCGAAGTTCCTGTAGGGGGTCACCCAACCCACCGATGGTACAGGTGCGCCGAAGAAGGAGAGACAAGGCGGAGGGGCTCCCCAGATGGTTTATTCGGCACTGGATTGTGCCAGGGAAGCACTGGCACAGCGTGTTACAGATACATAAATACCAACACGAGGGGGCGGAGAGAGGGTGCAACATCCAATAGGGGAGGAGAGCTAGGTTTGATTTTGGCAGGCTTTGTGTAGGATTACACAATACACAGCTCTCCAAGGGGGGGAAGACCGATACCGAGGCAGGCAGAGGGGACATAGCAGAACCTGGCCATGAGATAGGACGAAATGTCCAGAGCACACCGCAACAGGTTAGCAGGTGTTAGAAGCAGAATAAGTAGGGCAAATTAAAGTATTTTCAAACAAAAATCAGGAAATCAAAATCACCTCACATCTAGAAAAGGTGCAGTTCTAGAAGGAACAATACTAAAACTCAAACTTTCATTGTTGCAGTTTTTAAGGTTCCAAAGGCAGTTACTCTGACATAGGGGATGGAAGGCCTCTGAATTTTCCCTTGTAGTATACTCCATATGATTTCAAGTAACAGATGGCACTTTGCTGAAAATTGAAATCACTAAAGCAGTGAAAAAGCACCACAATTCACACCACATTGAAGTCCTACTCTCACACCTCGTCTCTGAATTTATTGGTTCCTCAGACCCTCAGGTCTGGTGAACAGAGCAAAATAGATCTCCACAAAATACTAAGAAAACAAATAAATATATTCTAGAAACTGAAACCCTGTTTTTCTAATCTCAATGCTACTTTCTATCTCTGCTACAACTCCAGGCAAACAGGTTAGTCTTACAGAGATTTGAGGAGCAGGGGAAGCCAAGGAACATGGTGAAATACTGATTTTTACTAGTTTACTTGCTCTTCCTAATGAAGATATTGATTGACTCGGTTCAGTGTTTCAAAGCTGTGCTGTATCACACAGCATGTTTTTCTCTTAACAGAAGACAGTGGTTATGCTTAACCTTTTTTTCTTTTCTTCTCTTAAGTAACACAGCATTATTTTTCTTTTTTGCATCTATCATAGCTGCTATCATTTTGCTAAGGCAAACACTTTGCTGAAACAGTTTAGCAGTTGGGTTCCTAAGATATACAAAAATATAACTGAAAAGAAATTAAAACCTCCAGAAATATCCAGAAAGAGTTAGTCATGGAGTGTTATCTGACATTTACAACCAATCTTGATGGCCTATTTGGTTATCTGATTTCAATATTTCCATGCCAAAAATATTTTTTTAAAAGTGTATTATTTTATGCCAGGGTCTAAAAATTTTTTTGTCTAGAAATTCTTATAACTCTAAGCTGATCCTTTTGACTTGGACAGTGTGCATAGGGTCTGGGCAGACACAGGTCATGTGGAACATATATCTGTGTCTCTGTCTTCTGTCCAGTTCTTGGGCTCTCTGCCACTGTCGACAAACAGCCTGACACAGAGAACTTATATGACTTTGAAGTTCAGTCTTTATCTTCTGAGGAAAAATATAAGCATCAGACACTATAAAAAACGTATATGAACTATGGAAGTTCATTAAAAATTTCCAAAAAATAACATCCAGGAAACAAGTTCTATGCATTGTAAAGGATGAGAGCAGACAGAAGAAAGTGAGCAGCTGAAATGAGGAACTGCTGCTAGAGTGGAGATTCTGGCACTGGGGAAGTGGATAAGCAAAGAGCCAAAAGACACAAAAGCCTTTCCCTGCTATGCAGAATCACATTAACCTGCAGTGTTAGTTTTCAAATGACTAGCCTGTGTTTGGAGAATGAAGATATATGGCTATAATGTGAATAATGCTCCATTAGTGCAGCATGTAATGCATGCAACTACACAGAGATGAGCCATGGGCTCTCATTCATGGGCTACAGTCCCAACATAAACCCAAATATTGTCATATGCACAAATCATCTGTAAGGATCAGTAAAGCTGATATGTTTTACCATGCCTAAATTATTTATTGATGGCAAAATTAAAAGCCAAAGAAGCCACAGAAGTATTTGATATACTCTAAAAATTTAATTAGAGAATATAAAGAATAGATGCTATACCATCCAAGAAAAAAATTCTTCTCCAGTTCCCATACTTTATTTTCATTAATTAAAAAGCTTAACTGTTTATACACATTCTCTGTTTGTTATTTAATTTCAATACATGTTCCTAACCAAGAAATTTTGTGGGTATTGCAGTCTGACTATACACACAAAAAGGGTAGGATGCAAAATGAGTTCTACCCTCTATCTCTGTCATCTTGTGAACTGCATTTTACCCTTATGTATTCCGTATGCTAGCCAATAATATGAAATATTCTGTGGATGTGGGGTATTTTGTGCTTGATTGGTTGGGGTTTTTTTTACCCAAAAGAGAAGCAACATTGCTCTGCATTTATTGCTCTTTTTAAAAATGATGAATGAAGTACTTTCATTTTCGCTTTTAAAAGGTAGGATTGTGAAGCAAAATTTGTTTATATGAAGGCTGAATTGCATACCAGGTACAAGGGTTGCTGACTACACAACTGTCCCCTGGGAAGTGCTGGAATACCTCTAAGTGGTTCAGCACAGAACTTGTTCCTATCCAGGCAGTTCACATGCAGGAACAGCTGTTCCACCCATGTCTTCTGAAGAGAAAGCTTGAAAGTCCCATTGCCTCTATCTGTAAGATCTGATATATTACAACTACTGGCATTAGATCCTAGTTCTTCCACACTTTTCCTGGCTCTGCACTATTCTTTCATTCTAGGGACTGTCTCCTCTAGAATTTTTCTACAGTTCAACATTTTCTGAATTGCTGAAAGGGGTCATCAATGTCTTGTTCTGCTAAAAATCTTAATGGTGCTAAGAGGTGCAATTCACTTGAAAAGCTATTTCCTAGTCAGCTGAGTCCAGCCAAATGGAAAACTAATGAGACAGATGTCCTGGTGGATCTCCTACACAAAGGTATCCCATTATCACCGAGAGAAGGAAAAAAGCATGGAAAGACACCACTGAAATATCCATCACTAGTCATTGTCTTTATCCACAGGGCAGGACTTAGGAATGTAAATACTTTGCTGAATTCAGGACAGTTTTGGACATCAAAACTCGTAAAAGAACAGAGGTCAAATTAGGATTCATTATTTTTAAGACCAAGCACTCTGGTTTTGTCCAACATCACTTAACAAAATGTGTAGAAAATTTATTTGTGCTTTGTGTAGGATGTACAACCGAGTTTTGCATCCAAACAGAGATGATTTAGGTGGTAAGTTGTGAAATTTGCCATCCTGTTTTCACAAAGAACAATTTATGCATTTTCCACTTTTATCTCAGGGAATATTAAAGCTCTTGAAAGAGCCATGGCTTTATTCATAGTCTTTTGAAGATGTAGGAAAGCTTAGTGTAAAAGTGTCTCAAAGGAATATATTTCAAGGTAGCAGGTGTTCTGAGTATGAAACTTATTATGTGATTTCTATTTGAATTAGACTGCAACATGGTGAAGAGCAGTACTACAGATGTTTCCTGTTAAATTGCAGTGTGCTGAGAAATTTAAGAAGTTGGGCCATGCTAAATTCAGATGGAATTTAGAATTAGACTGCATGTCTTTCTTATTTTTAAAGCTTTACTGCATGTTGGATGGTTACTTAAACAGATTTCCTTCTGCATTCTTCAATCGCATAAAGCTCGTATCAGACATTTGAAGATGTTACAGGTTATATTTCAGTAACTACTTACACTAGAATCTTCCCACACTGAGAAATGTGTTTCATATTTTCCTATTTATTTCATCCCATCTCAAAAAATTTCTTGTTATTGTAACAAGGAAAGAAGAAATATGATTAATACAGTCATTCAGAAAAAAACAGTAGATAGTAACAGAAGACTTTTTCCTAGTACTGGGGAAGGCAAAAAAACATTGCTGCTCTGCTTCTAAGCTGCTAAGCCAGCTCCTTGTGAACTTATCATATAGACTATGGGGCAGTTGCTGAACAACAAAAATGATGTTTCATATAATTAACGCAGTTTTGTGCCTGTCAAATATTAAGTTTTATGTTTCTTTGGTAAATAATTTGTTTTTACTGGGACATTAGATAAGATTTTTAGAATGTTTTTTTATGTGCAATTACAACTCAATGTGAAATGAAACAAAAAAAAGCCACATGATTAAATAGAACCAAGCTGTTACATTTGTTGCTTTGGAAATATGAGTATCATCTGTCACCGTATAAAAAAATCTGTTATGAAATGATGTGCTCTCCTCAGATGGTATGCTCTGAATAAACACAAAGGATTTGAAGTTTAAGAAAAAATACCTAGCATGATTAAAAATTATATTATTGGTAGAAAGTTCATAGTGAAGTAAAGTAGGAACACATTAAATAATCTCTACCAGTGAAGACAAGCAGGATTTGAATCTGTGATTTTCATTGAAGGATAGATTTCTTTCAATACAGGCAATGAAATCCCATCACTCTGTTCCAGGAGGTTACTACTTGCAAACTAGTTATGCTTACAAGTGTTTTCTATGCATTTTGCAATTATGTTTTACCAGGGTGATTCTACAGTTTTTCTATGCACCAAGTTCTTACTCCATACAGAAGGGTTTTAAACTTAATGTCTTATAGAATTGGACATTGAATATTGATGGAAACTGGTAAATAGTTCCCTATTAATCATGTTGTTTCTCTCATAAATGGTTACGTGATTTAGGTAGCTATTTTGATTATATTTAGATTATATAATAATGGTTATATACATATTAGAACATGTATTCGTAATTGGCATATTATTTCTTTTATTCAGTGTTCTCAATGCTTTCTTTTCTCCCCCCTGGGTATTATTTTCAGAATACCTGAGTAAAAAACCCCACATGGATGCAAGAAGAAAAGACATGATGCAAAAGATGCTGAAATGGAGAAATAATGAACAGTGGGTGATGGAAGTGAGGGACTAAAGCTTGATTTAAATCTTTGTAAAGGAGGTGGGTGAGGCTGGCATTGACCCAACTTATGGAGACAATGGGAAAGGCAACAAAACTCTGGAATACTAATAAAATTAAGCAGAACATAGTCCTTTTCATGAAATTACTGACTTAGAAGAGAAATGTACACAGATAACATGCTGGATTTGCTAGAAAAATAAGATCTTAATTGTAAATAGATCTTGGCAAGGTTGGATGTAAAAGCTAAGGACTGCAGCATGCTGTCACCATGCTGTTAGCTGCATTCTCCTGGCTCTCTGAGGAGCCTGAAAGACAAACACAGCCTTTTTATCCACCTGTTTCACTGAGAAACTGTCTTCTACAGTTTCCATGGGACAACAAATCAGCACTTTTTCTATGGCCTTTATTCTCATAAAGAAAAATTTTACTGATTTGAGTAAGATTTGCCTGGAGTTAGTACAAAATCAAGCTTTTATTAATGTGTTTTATTAACCAAATTCAACTGCAATCATTGTCATTTCAAGCAGGTGTAGGAGTTTCACTAAAAATCGGCATAAACACAGGGTTCACCAGAACACTAATCTATGAATCCTTTAGGCAAGTGATTGAGAATCTGTTGACAGTATGGGAAACTCATGCTGAGATTTGTTCACTGCCTCAGTTGGAGACAACTGAGATGGAAGCATTATGAATGCATTACAGAAAGGAATCCATGCCCGGGTCACCAGGCTGAAGCTGGAGCAAACACTTCTGGAAGTTGATTTGAGGCTCAGGACCCAAGAAGCTGCAGTTTTATCTCCAAAGGACAGGTGAGTTAAGCTTGGTGAGAGTTATTGTGAGCCTTTTGATCTCTCACAAAACAAGTGTGAAGTCTGAAACTTGACAAGTGGATCCAAACTGGAATTACCATCATCTGGCCAGATCCAACTGTTCACCTTTTCTTGCCTGATGGGCAGAGGTTCAGGATGGGAAATTGAATAGTACAGTCCCCAACTGACTCACTCTTTCCTACAAAGCCCTATTGCTACCCAACATCTCAGGAGAAACCTGCCTATGTGCCAGTGGCATTGAATATATGAAAATCAAATTGCATACTTTGAACCCAAGGTAAGAAAGTAACATCCAAGAGTGAAAGCAGTAGTCATTCTGAATGTGAAAGCATCCTTAAACGGCACAAAACACATGTTTAAATAATACTGCAGAGCCCAGTATCATATAATTGGATGATGTGTGGCAATATTTTTTTTTATACAAGAATTTCAAGAAACATGAGAAGGAGCAGAGATATTAACAAGTACACAGTGTTGGCTCAATCTTATTCCCATGAAGATTGATGTAATTTTTTCAGTTATATTAAAACAATTTGAGTGAATACTTTGAAAATATACACAAAGTGTCTGGTAAGATGGAAGCAAGGAGGACTAGTAACTTTTTTTCAATGTATTTATATACTGAAGTGAATAACATTTTATTGATATAAGCTTCTATATATTTCATAAAAATTCAACATATTTTATTATTTTTTCAGGGGAGTAAACTTTAGTGGCAGAATATATTTGCTTAGGCTTTCTTAGGCCTAAGAACATACTGCTGAAGTTGAACTGTCAACAGGAAAACATGAACAATTCCCATAAATCATTTCAAACTCAGAGAACAGATGGTAATGAGAAGCAGCATCACAGCCTGCTGTTCCCTGAGGTTTGAGGAAGGTCCTGTAGCTCTCCATGGAAAGCAATGTTATATTGTTCACTTTATCCATTAAGCTTATGATTCCGTATTTTAAAAAAACCTACTCACGAGTTAGGTTAATTTCATTCAATCATGAGTATTTTTTTTCTCCATTGCATGGTTTAAACTGGAAATCAAAGGCAAAAAACTCTTTATGTAATGGATAGTATTATTAACATTTTTTTCTGGCATTAAATTAAAGGTTAATAATTCACATGTTCTCTGAATCCTATAATAAGTCAAATCATGCTATTTAGGATAACATATTAAAACCTATTGCTATAAGGAACAGCAACAATAAAAAATTCTGTACATCTGCCATTTTGAAACTGATTAACTATCATTGGAGAAACCTTATTCCAAATTCTTGGTTTGCTTTACTGGGGCAAGTGTGAAATATAGGAAAAACACAGAAGAGGGCTCTTATAGTCTGATTATCTGAATTTTGCATCTCTTTCATAAGCAGTGTCATCTATTTTACTGAAATGAAGTGCTTATGCTTGTCTTCAAAAAATATATACCTAGGGGAGTGGTTAACTTCTACTTCAGAAGTCAGCGATGGAATGAGAATGCATTTTTCAGATTCATTTCCTTTAATTTCTCACAACTGACATAGAGATTAGCACCAAACATCTCCCTGTAGATTAGCTAACCCCTTATAATATGTCTTTATGTATGTATATGAAGGGAAAGTGAAATTACCACCAACATCTTTTTAAGAGTAATTGCACCTTTGGGCACAAGATTTGATGCAAGAGCTTTAAAATGTATTTCACCTTTTATTTATGAGTCTGGGAATCTTTAAGGTTTTGTTCATTATATCAAAAACTTGAGAAAGATTATTTCCTAATCCCTTGCTTTCACTGTGATTATTTAAGCAATATCCCTAACATTTCAGTAATTAAGGAAGGAAGCATTTGTAGTGATTTCCAGTACAGCCCTTATAGATGAGGGAGCAGGAAAGCTATCTCTTTCTGTCACTTCTGTGCTGAGTCTTTAGTTTCATTCAAAGCTTTCTGTGAAATAGGTTTTAGAAATCAGGTGTAATTTCCCTGATGTACTATATCAGCTACCAGACAGAGCTGCAAAGAATTGATCAGATGAAAGTAAATGAAAATTAAGAGAGTATGAGAACCCAGCTGGGATATGCCTATTATTTCTCTTGCACAACAGAATCTGTTCCATGTTACTTTTTAATGCATTTCTGGGACAGAATTTCTTTTTAGAATAGCAGAGCAAATAGTGTAGACTTTCTCCAAGAATTTCAAAAAAGACAGAAAAGCCTTTTACATTCATCTTTTATGGAACACGAACAGAATGTACAGATCACAATAGCGAAAAATAGCATGTATTCTTGAAGAAATATGTAATTTTCATCCTACACATATGTCACTTCCAAACCAGAGAGAAAATCTTCATGAAAGAACACCAGATTGTTCCAACTGATGTCTTCTCAGAGAGCTGCGCTTGAAGGGAAAACCTCAAACAACATTTACTTAACAACACCACCCTCAATAGCTAACAAATCTCGCCTGCACTAAGGAAGAGCAACAAGAAACAGAGTCTGATCATTATGAAATTACATGAATACAAAACAGTGGGAAAGTTATTTTAAAAGGAGCTTGTGCTTTTCATATATTGGCTCTTTAACTTTCACTGGGAAAACAGATGGCCTATCTAACTGGTAGGAGGCAAAGGAAATGGAAGGCATATTGGAAAGGCTTGGACAACAGCCAAAGTGAAAACTGTAATTTTGATACCATAGAGTTGAAATGCAGTGCATATAGCAATCATTCTATAATATGTAGTTGATGGTCTGCCTTAGCCTTAATTTCAAGACCTGGAACATTGTAAGCACTAGATCAAACCAGGTATATGTTTGTGATAGGAACAGTGGACATGCACTTTTCAGCTGACATTTTCTTCTTGACCTCAGTATCCAACCCAATGACTTTCACAGCGAGGTGAAATACCTTGGTTTAGTGCAGAAGACACAGCTTCTGGAATACAGTATTCTTGTGAAGATGTTAAATATTGCTAGTAGTGCTGTAGAGGTAGTCTTCAGAAAAGAAACAATAGATAACCACCTGAGGTATTTACAATTTAAAGCAACCAATAAGATGACTCAGAATTCCAGCTTAGTATGGCTCATTTTTATTTCTTTTGCTTTTCATATTCTGTTTTGAAGTCTGATGAGTTTAAAAGACATGCGTTCCAAACAAAATACCCTTATCTAATAGGTACATGTTTCGAAGACAGCCAGTTCACCTTCTATGAAGGCATACATCTCTCTTGATACTGGTCAGTTCACTGTAGCTTTTCTGTTGGCTGGATAAAAAGGTCTGTAGGTATGCGTGGATGGGCTATACCAATCTGTCACTAGTACTTTATGACTTAAATAGGCTATAAAAAATCAGTAGGCTCTGACCAAAAAAATTAAAATATGAGGAATTCTACATCATGTTTTTCAATACTTCATTAATATCGCTCTGCATGTTAAGTCCAGCACCACTAAGAAAATAAGAGGGATATTTCTTCTTTTCTATTAGTGAATCTGTGGTTCTTCTATAAATAATATTTTCTGGCTCTACAGAACAGTATTAGTTCAAATGCCCACTTGACTTCTTCCTCTGGATCAGAAAGCCTCTAGGGTGAGCAGTAGGCATGCATTTATTACAGAGGTGATAAAGACTCAAATCAAGTAAACTTGGTTCTTGCTGTTACCATCAGTCACATCTGAGGTGAGGAAATAAATGTATTTCACAAATATATGAATGTCCCATTAAAAAAATGCAACTGATAGAACAATTTTTTTCCAGGTATCAAAAGATGAAATTCAATAAAGACTTAAAAAATACAGCCCGAATTCTAATCTATGTGCAATATCTTTATCCGAGACAGTTTAACTGCGCCTGAGGAATACAGATAAACAGTAGTTTGGGTTGGATACAATTATTAATTCTTTCAGATATTTATCTGAATTATAAAGCAGCACAAACTATTCAGCTTAATGCAGTTTTTTATGGGGAGACATCACTATGTTTTGACAAAAAGTACCTGGAATGAAGGAGCAATATGACACAGAAGGGGAATAATGCTGAGACATAAATAAACGGAGAAAATGAATGAGAAAGAAAATTGCAGGAGGAGGAAGGTGATGAAGCCATAAATATAAAACAAAGGTGAGAAAAAGAAAAGACTTAATTTTTCACGGGGGCAATGAGAGAAAAGGAAAATGCTGTCAGTTTGGAATTAAGAGGAGATTTAATCTGACAGCTCAATTCTCAGATAAAATACAATAACCACTGTAAAACACAATATTTGTTTAATGCACGAATTATTAAAGAGCAAAATACAGATTCTAAGTAGTTGCTGAAGATTTTTTTAACAAGCTTGAAGTTTTCAAGATGTCATCTGTTTTATTTGTTGCTGATAGTAACTGTGGTAACATCTTGCATTGAGTTTGATGTTCTTGGGGATATACTTTCAGAAGATTGCTAATACAGAAAAGCAAATATAAGAGGCTGCACTTTAAAATGGATTTTCCTTCCATCATTTTGCCAGCTGGCAGTGAATTTGCTTACTCTAAAGTGTTTGCTAGTTTCTTCCCATTTGCTAGATCTTTCCCATTACTAATACAAGTTACTGGCTACTGGCAATATAACTGCAGGTTAGAGCACATACAACACAAACTCCAGACCGAGCCCCTAGGTACCCTCTGGGGCCTATTTAGAACACTGTTTTAAGAAAATCAAAATATAGAAAATATGCATTTCAGGACCATGGCATATGGTAAAGGACTTGGGCATCTTGCCAGCATCCAGATTTCAGTTTGGATGTGGCCATTATGATCTGAGGTGAAACGATTTTATGTCTGTGTTTCTAAAATAAACGGAGCAAGGATTGTATCCAAGGATGTTAGCTGACATGTGTTGAGGAGCCAGCATCCCCTGAAAGGGAATGCTTACCCCTCAGACCTGCATGCCTTTCCTCTGCTCAGGCTGCAAGGTCACACCTCTGCTAGGTTTTTTTAGAACTGTCAGACAAGCAATGATACCTTTAGCACATACTTATCTAAAATTAATTAGAAACAAAACAACTGAGTGCAAATATGGTATCACTCTGTAAGAAAGATGGGCAAACTCTATAGACCATTATCGCTTAGTTTGACATCAGTACTGGCAAAAACAACAGACCAAATGATAAGGGAGTTAATCTGGAAACACAAGGCAGACAACTGCCAAATAGACAGCAACAGCATGGGCCTGCAAGAGCAGGTTATTCCTCATAAGCCTGAATGACTTTTCTGTTTACACCCTGGAAAGAGGGATCAAGCAGAGTGGTGACACAAACCAGTTGGCAGAGAAATGGAGTAAGATTCAGAAAGACCTACCAAAGGCAGGCAATTAGATAATATACCAACAGATTACCAATGTGTAATAGTTCATGGAGGTATGCAGAGAAAGAAGTAATTTCACCCCCCAGATGGCTTTTGAGATACAAATACCTTGCTGTGAATGTCACTATAAAGAGCTCAGTAGACTCTAAATTAACTTAAAAAAAACCCAACCCCCAAACTAAAGATTATTGAACATATTCTGCTGCTACGCACAGCAGCTATATTCAGCCTTTCTTCTTATTGTTCATATATCTGCACCCAACCTCAGGAGAAGTTTCATTTTGATATAATAAAGAGATTTTCTTACAGTTAGAACAACTATTCACTAGAAAGACCTCCCCAGGGATGCAGTGGAGTCTCCATCAACAGACATTTTTAACTGGACAGGGTGCTAGATAATCTCATCTAGACTCCCTTGCCCACAAAAGGTTGTAATGGATAATTTTTTGAGGTCTCTTCCAACCTGGGAGTTTCATCATTCTAAGATCTTCTTACTCACATGCCTTAATTGAATTTTGCTTTAACTAAATTAATCTCAACATAGGGAATGGTGGTTTTTGTTTAAATCGTAATTATTCCCCAATGGTTCCTGACATTTCAAAGCTTTTTAGAAGAGCAGCTTTAGAACGTGACCCTGTCAAAACAGACATCAACTGACCAAAATATATTTGACTTCAACACCTGTCTTGTTATTAATTTCTCTCTCAGTCTGAGGGAGTTTGGAGGAAATAATCCAGATACTCCCTATCTAAATATCAATCACCTCATTGTCACCTCATTGAAGAGTCATTTCTTCAGAGTAATATCAATAATAACTTCTGCTGGCTGTGAACTCTGTCACCTGAGAACAGGCCTCAAAAAATGAGCAGGACTTGCTTCTAGGAAGTGGGCAGTTACTTTGGCCAACAGATCAGAAAGCCCACCCTCTCCATGCATTCCCTCTCCCCTTTCCCAGCATTTGCTGTTCACTCCAGAGCTGGTACAGAAGGCTGCCTTTCATCAGGGACAGAAACAGGCTGCCACCTCACTGAGCACTGCAATCCTTGCCATGGCTTTGGTGCTTGACAGGCTGCAGCAGTGCCCAGGGCTGGTGGGTGTTTCATGGCTGCTCAGCTCTGCCAAGGCCTGCTGGGTCTGAGGTGAGGGCTTTTCCTCAGTCTCAACATGAGGATAAGGGATCTATTTATTGTGTGCAAGCACATCTGTGGAGGAGGAGATGACACATTGATTGGGAGTGAGTTTAGTATTAGCCTTACATCTTATTTATTTGAGTATGAAAATTTCTGATAGTTACGTGAGGTTTGCTGAGCTTTGTTGAGTTACCTTTTCTCACTGTTTGCCTCTTAAAGTGTGTAGTGCTCTCCAGTAAATTCACCTGCCAATATCTGTATCTAAAGTCACCTTCCAGTTACTGGGAGGGGGTTGGTATGTTTTAAGAGGAGGTCAGAGAGCTCTTATAGCTATCAGAACTCCTCTGTCTGCCAAACAAATGTTTAGACAGCATAATATGAGCTGATCTGATCCTTCCAGTTTCTAAGTGCAGATAAGCAAGATGTCATAATAGTTGTCATGTGAAATGTGACTTTTATCCTGTAAGTGGTTGCAATAGAAACATCCAAACCTGGAGAGCCTTGTAATTTACTAAAAGTTTGGGTAAACAATGAAAGAAAATAAAATCACTGGAAACATCACTTTTCCTTTACAGCTAGATTTTCTCTTGCAGCTTCCTTAACTGCACAGGGACCACTGGGGCTGAGAAGGGTTTCTGCTCAGCTGCATTAACAACAGCATCTTCTGGGTGCATGAGGAATGCATGGGTAATTCTGCACTGAGGACAGTAAAACATAAGTGTCACTACAAGCATAGCAAAGGGATTTTTAATGCCATGAAGTTAGAAATATAAGAAAATATGGGTTTTATCTTAGATGTATTTGACTCTCTTTAGTTAAATTCTCCTTTTGAAGCCTTACGAGATTACAGTATATAAGGTCTTGTAAAATTTCTCTTCATGGGTTTTTAATGGAGCGGTGAAAAATATAGTGAGTACAATATTGAGGCAAGTGTGTACAGGATGTACTTGACCTCTTCCTTACTGGTAATGCATCAGTATGAGTGTTTAGAGCACAACTGCAGAGTCCGACAGAGTAAAATCTTTTGCCCAGTTTCTCACTAATGCCACCCTCAAAGCTATGCTACATAACAGCACCTGTTTTGAATTTGCTGACATCAGCCTCCCAGACAGATGGCTGGCTGGGCATATGGAGAGAAGATGATAGATAGACTATATTTCAAAAGGCAGTGTTCAGTCTAGCAACAAGCTCCATGCATCATCCAAGTTTTGCAAAAATGGCATAAATCCTTTTGTCCTCACTGTAAGCAGACTGATCATGTGTCAGAGATCAATGAGGGGGTTCATCCAGGTAGTTTCACACTTCATGGTTTCTGGGACCCTTCTGTTAGTTATTTGGAACTGCTGCCTTTTGAATGAGGAAAGAAGGAGGTTGGCATTTGAGGTAGTTGTCTGATGATACATTTCCATATGCTGCAATCTCTTGCCATACAGTGAGGAAGGGAACGTGTGTCTAGGTGATCTTCTCAGAAGCATCAGCATTTTCAGATGAGCATTTTCAGAAGTTTTGTTTCTTCTGTTTATTGCTGGCAACACTAAGATGAAAAGTGCTCTACAGACTGAAGATGGCATTCCTTTCCAGAAAAAACCCAGATTTTTATCAAGTGTCCATTTGGCTCCTCCAGAACATTTTCCATTTCTGAGAACAAGTATGATTGTGCAGTTAATTCTCTAGTACTAAAAGAAATGTGTCGGCACGATGAGCTGTCCTTGGTTGCAGAAAGGGTCTCAAGGAGTTGATGAAACATGAAATTTAAAAATTCAATAAAAGTAGAGTTTAGATAGTAAAGCACGAGGGCTTTAGTAAAGGTAAGCAAAACAAGCAACAGCTGGAACTAATTAACGGAGCTGGGAAGTAGTAGTGATTGATTATCTTGTTACAATCATCTGTACAGCTGCATTTACTAGACAATGTATACCGCTTGCTCAACACTTACTATGCTTGCCAAGCAGAAGGGAAAGGATGTATGGCCATTGATAAGGAAGAGAAACCGGGACCAAAGATCCTGTTTT
>VYZT01023670.1:11433-22334 GCA_013400735.1 Pomatostomus ruficeps | reverse complement strand
GTCATGATAAGTTAAATCTGTTACATTGAAAATCCAGGAAGTGAGTCAGTGGCATTGAAACTTAATGGTTCACAAATGAAATGCTTCATTTTTCAAAGCCTCTAATGGGCATAGCAATTTCTTATTTCACAGGCTGTAGCAGATTTACCATCTAAATTAAAAGCACACATTGCTAGACTATGAATGACAATAAAATTTTTGGCACTGAAAGACTAAGGAAAGACAGACTCTCTTCTTCCAGACAGTATCTGAACTCTTCCTCTAAACAACTGATTTGATATTCTGGATTGTTCATATACAACCAATCCATGAAGGAGTGTAAATCTTGTATGAACTTAGGAAAAAAAAAAAAAAGAAGTTTTGCTTTAAAAATAATACATTATTAAGGATATAAATTTCTGAACCATTTCTCTGTGGTGATCAATAATAAGCTGATCATTCACATGCTTACCAGTGCTAGAGAAAGCCCATGCAAGTCACTAGGGTGTGCAGTTACCAAGTGTCCAGGACTACCGACAGGTACACCTATAGATTGCTTAGTCAAGTACATTCTAAAACTAAGCTGAAAGAGCATTAACCTACACTCAAAATCAACAGCATAAATCAATGCTTGATTCCCAGGAATTTTGAAAGTGACACAGTGCAGAGCAGCAGGGGCCCATTCTCTCCTGGAGCTTTCTTGTGTTGGTGGTGCATGTTGGATTCCCATTGCTCAAATCAGCTCCAAATTCTCAAAAGTGCTTATTCATGCTCACTCATGAAGGGATTAACCCATGTTTTATCACTTCTTAGATGGCTCTTCCTTCACAGTTTGGCATGATTTTTGTAAGTGATCTGATTTCTTTCTCTGCCAACTATCATAACATGCCTGCTCAGTTTTAAAAGATATATATTGATGAAAAAAAGAAAACTAAAAGGATTAAAGCCATCTACAGAATCAGTACTTGTATAAAAATATAAAGGTGATAAAATCAGAAACAAGTCATTGTTTTTCACACATATACATATATACAAAATTTCTAAAACTATTCAATCCTAACTTTATCAATACATACATTACCAGGCCTTGAAAGTTCACATTGGTAATATCTCAACATTTAGGCTTACATTGCTTAATAAATTAGATGTTCCACTCTCCCTTTGTATGTCACATTTTTTCAATCTTGAATTGCAAAGAACTAGAGGGATGTAAACTATCTCATTTTCCAAACTGAAATTCAGATACAAGTGTGGCTTTGTCTTAAAAGTGCCTACTTTAACTTGAGTATCTCTCTTACAAGGAAGGGTTGAGGGAGCTAGGCCTCTTCAGTCTGGAGAAGACAGGGAGGACCTCATCAATATACAGAAGTATTTGAAAAGAGGGTGTTAGAGGATGGATCCAGGCTCTTCTCAGTGCTGCCAAGCAATAGGACAAGAGGCAATGGACAGAAATTGATGCACAGGAAGTTCCAGCTGAGTATAAGGAAGACCTTCTTTACTATTCAGGTGACTGAGCACAATCCTGTGCCATGTGCTCTGGGATGACCCTGCTTGAGCAGGGAGGTTGGACCAGACGACCCCCTGTGGTCCCTTCCAGCCTGACCCATTCTGTGATTCTGCAACAGCAAAGTGCTGTTACAAGATTCACACAAGCCTGTAATGGGGACAGCACAAACTGGAATCTTCTGATTCTGCTGATACAAAAAAGTATATGTTGCCCTACTGTGCATGGTCACGAGTCATCAGCTTACTATTTTCTAACAAACCATTTAAAAAACCCATAGATTTTTGTTGCTAAACCTCACATTTTTAATGCTGATGCTATCAGAAGAGAACTATGTAAACAAATTTAAGGTTGCATGGGAAGAAGTCATCCCCTTCTCACTTCATCTGGTAAAGGAATTCTTGATAGAGACACTATTTCTAGAAGTCTAGACAACTAAAAAAAAAAATGCTAGCCTGCAATACTGTGAATAAGAAAAGCCTCAGGTGTCACATAATACTTGTGACAGAGAAAGCAGGTCCATACATGTATGATACTCAAAATACTAGTGGGACAGTACCATTTTTAGGATTTCACTCAAGTAGCATATGGGAGACTTTAAATTTCTATTTATATTGAATGTATTCAGCCAACAGAGCCAGGGAGGGAAACCCAGAGAAGTAACCTAGGGAGTATGATTTGGGCCCCAGTTATTACAGACGTGGTGAATTGAGGTCTTCTATTTCCAAAATGAGAGAGTGGGTACTGCAGAAAGTACTACAGCAGGCAGGAAAAATGGATCTCTAAAATCACTGTTTATCTGGCTGCTGTTAAAACTAAAGAAGCATGTATCAGTTTTATTAGTAATTTTCTGATCATAATCCCTAAATAAGATGTTTGTGGGCATTTGTACCACATAGCCCCACATGCAAATTCCTTAAAAATTTCATCAGGGCCTGGTAAGCTACTCAGGACAGTTTAATGCATTTTTAGGCCTAAAATGAAGAGGCCTAACAAATTTGGGATTATACAGTTCCTGTGGATCATTTGGTTGATAGAAAATAAGAAAAAAGTATCTCTTCTAGATGCCAAAGCACTTTTGAAGTTTGAGTTTCTAAAATGAGGTTGCATTATTGTGTAAAGTATCAGGCAATAACAATTTTAGTGCTCTTAGGATGAGGTAGAGATTTTTCTTTACACATTTATTAAACTGCGTGCCACACCTTCCTCCTTGTACAATTCCTAATTCAAAGGTAAGTGCTTCAGATTTAATGGGCTTGCCTCTCCATGTTACATAGTCATTATATTCTGATATGTGACCTTAAATAGAACTTCTAGGCAGACAGTGAAAACAACTAAACTGATTCGTGAGCTCTGAATTTGTGAACACTCTTCTACTCCATACATTTATAGCTCTCAATTTTTCCCTCTCATTTATGACACTACTGCTTTAGAAGTCCTACTTCTTCCTTTAAGATTATCTGAGCCTGGCAGCTGGGGAGACTGGACCTGAGCCCTAAATAACCTTCTTCGTTGTGTACCTACCCTCCACGCGAGCAGCTGCTGCCCCTCAGCTGCAGCCACTGCCAAGTTCCCTCTCCTGCCCCTGTCGCGGGCAGGTGGGTGGGAGATGGCCAAGCAGATGCTGTCCAAACTGGCCCCACTAGAGCAGGCAGGTCAGCCCTGCTTTTCTCAATGCTCAACAGTAGAGATGGGAAGACAGCATTAGGATCACACTACTGCAACTGCTCGGAGCTCCCAGTCAGGCCTGGAGTCACGTCTATGCCCACATATCACAACCATACACTGGGATGTCACCACACCTACTGTGCAAGTCACACACACCAGGAGAAAAGTACCTACATGCATCTCTCCGCTACTTTTGCAGCTGTGGCAGCAGCTTTACAGAGGGCTGGTCCTTGCTGAACAAAATAGCATGCACTCTTCTTTGCTCACAAGCACATGAAAAATCTTATTCACAGGATTTGTGATTTCCTTCCAAATCTATGGTTCTTTTCTAAGCCCTGCCCACAAAGCGTAAGAAACTGATGTCAGATGACTTCCTAAAATTACTGCTGCAAGTATGTAGGCTGCCATGCTCATGGGAGCAGTGGCAGAAGCTAGACTGAGTAAATTATCATTCTGGAAGTGGTGAGAGGGAAACTGGATCACTAGACTGAGCCAAACAGGAAAGCATGCTGCAGTTCCCATTAGAAATGAGAGACTGAAAATACAAAGAAAGTAGGTTTTGGGGTTCAGGTTTTTTTGTATAAAGTCACCTTCTTTCTTTCACTTTGTTCAATGAGGCAAATTATATTGCACCAAGACATGTACAGGAAAAGATCCATCTTCAGTGTTACACAGGTGCATGAGGTTTGCACTAGCAGCAGGAATACAGCTGCTCTTTTTCAGGCACCAGAACAAAAACAGAATTTGGCTTCACACCATGGGAAAACAGTCCTGCCTCCTGTGGGAGGTGGCCCACAGCAGGGTTATAAAGCAAATTCTATGGCATTTGGTAGGTCAAAGCACTGCTTCTGGTTTTGGGTGTCTGTGTATCTGTCCTGACACAATTTGTTGGGATACACTACCTCTCTAGCATAATTTCAAACTAGTCCCACCTGTTTTAACCTAGCCCTAAACAATGTTATTCAGGGCTCTAATTTCAAAATAGCACAGAACACTACAAGCAAATCCAACTACTTTCTACCTACCTTTCCTTGGGGCTCCTTCCCACCAGTCTAGTTAGTTTACAAAGATTTAAAACTTTCCATTAGTATTTCCGCAAAGAAGATTCTCTTTTCATCCCCAGTAGCTGTGGTGTTAGAATAAACTATTATTTCAGTGCCTTTAGCACCTTTGTCTCTCTGCTCTATAGAATCAAGATATATTTTGTCTGGACTTCATGGTCTGTTTGCTTGTTTTTTGCAGAATTGACTCTTAGTCTCATCCCATCAGTTTGCAATTATCATTATTTGGGAGGAATATCTGCAATATTTCTATACTGAATCAAAAAAACTCTTAAGAAACCTCTCCCCAGGACACAGTTACTTTATTTTTACTTATATCTTTAACTGTGGTAAGCAAAGAATGCTTTAAAAAAAATCACTTTTGCTGCAGAAGTGAAGAAACACTTTTTCAGTGTTCAGATTCAGTTTTGATATGCTACTCTAGTACATACATTGAGCTACCACACTTTTAAAAGTATAGTCTTGCATCTTCAGTGTCACTTTAAGAACTACTTTAAAATTGGCAGAGAAAATGAAAATTCAATATTCAATAGTAAAATTGAATACAAAATTAAGTCATTTATTTCAGGCAGTGTAACCCTAAGTACTTGATGACTCAAGACCTTTGACTACACTCTGAAACGAATACTCACAAGAACATTATTATTTCAAAAGATGTTTAAAACAAAAAAAAAAAGCTGGTTTTTCTTACTTCCAACACACAGATTACATCTCCCTCCTGGCATCTTTCTCAATCACCTAGGCAACAGAATGTCCATATATGCATACAGCTACTCCATCCTCTTAGGAAATTTCAAGGGACAGTGCTTTGAATTAGTTTGGCTTGCAATGCTAATTTAAATCACTTGTTATATTGTAAGAACAATGGCAAGTTTACCACAGATTAGTTTGCTTTTAAGTACCTCTTTGGCATGCCTTAAAACTTGAAATACAGGCTTTTCTTTAACAATAGATGTCAGGATGACTGTTTAACTTGAAAATTGTAACTCTAAGTCAAAGAAGAGTTTTTTTCAGGATTTTTTAAAAGAAGCAGATAAGGTTGACTACAACCCAGTATTTCTGCAGAGGGTAACAGCTACACTAACACTTGCTTTCTATTTCTTTTCTTTTCATAACTCAGACTCTACGAAAGAATTCCCCTCCTTATATGCCAAAGTCCTTCCCTATTGTTTTTCAAAGATACTTCTGTAAATGTCAGGTCAGACAGTTTAATGACACTCAGCTAGTTAATCTTTCTACTAACTGTCTTAAAAATAGCTATCCACACCTTTGTTTGATTTACAGTCTTTGTGTCCTGTCTTGGTGACCAAGCAATACGACAATCGATGGTAACAGTGGAAGAGGAGGTTCCACTGTTACTATGGCTGGATCAGTGTTGAAGTGCCAATAAGAAAATGCACCTTTCTCAGACCCAAAGAAAATAGGAGAAGGGGTAAGAGCTTTCTGTACCAACCATTTTTCTCTAGACCTCATTTATCTCAATGCTTACATGTTTAAGAAGATAAAACCATAGTGCAATTACAGTGTGGTTTTAGTGCAGTGGAATTTACTTACTAAGGTTAACCAAATTACAACTGATGTTTCTGCTGAAAAAGATCTCCCATTGCCTGCACACAAATCCATATCCTCTCACTTCTAAAGGCTTCACCTGTAGTGCGATCAACTTATCTTTCCTAGACAGGAAATTACGTTTCCAATGACCCCCTTGGGATTATTTTTTCAAGTACTGAGCCTGCAGTCTTTACTGATGTAATGCAAATCTGCAGAGTACTAGGGCTGTTTTCTGAAGCAGAGACCTAACAAACATATACCTAAAGTCATGCCTTTTGAGGACAATTTCCACACTGAAACTCAGGCTCCATGTTATTATTTTCTTAGCACTAAACACAGGGTAAGACCTTTCATCCCCATCACTCATTCCTGACTTACGCAGCAGATTTATCATTTTTATGGGAATTATTCTCTGGCAGTAGTTAATGAAACCTCTTAAAAGAGCCAAATAAAACAGGTTGGGTGACCCAGGAAGGAGTAATGGGGTTTTTTTACTTTCTAAATTGATCATTTAGCAATGTGGGTACAAAAAGTTGAATCGGGGAACTGATACCATCTCAGAAGTGATGATGAAAAAGGCTTCGGAACTTCTTAAACTAGGTTGGTCACCAAAAGAGTTGTAACATGAATCTGCAGTTTCTTTAATGTTTCTTCAATACAGAATGAAACAGTACCTCAGACAAAAATCATGGATGAAACAATAATTTATATTCATAGGGTTTTATTATGTCTTTGTAGATGTGTGTCAGTCACTCACTGATCCCTATAAATTACATTTCAAAAAGCAGTTGGGCATGCAAATAGGCTCTCTAAGGGGAACTAGTAGCACAGCTTGCAGATGACATTAAGTGAAGCAAGTAAGGAAGCTATTACTAAAGAAATCATTACTTTTTAACTGTAATATTACCTCCATATGCAAAGATAATGTGTTAGATTGCTATGGCTGAGAGCTGCAGAAAATGCAGAAAAGCAAATTCTATGCAAAAAAGCACTTTCTATTTTGAGATTTAAATGTACATATTCTTGTAGCAGAATGACATCTTCTCCCAGAAGTCTGAAAATATCTTCTGTTTATTCTGCTGTATATACCATGGGATTAACCTGAACAATCCCATAAAAACACTAAAATGCTCTTATTTCCTGCTGAAAGGCAGTATAATCAGTATATATTTATGTGGAATTGTCCCTCTGCAGACCACAAGTGGCAAGGATACAGCTCCCTACCTTAGGGAGCTAGAGCTGGTTCAAATGTCCTTTCCCTCACATTACTGCAACCCTCTCAGGACCTGTACCTGGACAGGAGATTCTTTCTGATCATATTTCACAATCTTCTCCTTCTCCCAGAGAACATGTATGTTGTGCCTAACCTGTGATTAACAGTTCCCAGGCATCTTCTAGACATTACTGTTTACAGGCCATTATTTTCAGGTGAGCCCAGATCACAACCTGGTTACCAAAAGAAATCAGAAAGTCTAGTCTTGGATGCAACACAACACTGCTCACCATGTGCTGTAAAAACATGAGCTTTACACAGCAATAACCCTAAAAGACAACATGACATGGCAAGACACTGTCCTAAGGTCTTTCATAATACAAAATATTTCTAAGACGTTGTCTTCATCAGTTTGTGATGAATCAGTGTAGAAATGCCTGTGAGTTGAATTCAGGTGTATGGCTTAGAAATACACTTTGTTCAGATGTCAGAAAGCCCATGAAGTCTAGAGAGAAAGAACCCCAGTAACTGCAAATCACTTTCTACTGAAGCCCCAAGTAATATGCAGTGGGGTTTATGGCATAATCTCTCCAGGAAGAGAAAGATAGTTATTAAGGCCTGAAGTTAAGATTTAACGTGAATAACTCCAGAGCGAGAATGTGTACAGTACTTTTTAATGCTAACTGAACTATAATTTAGGATTGGTGTAGCTGACAGACACAATGGCAAGGTGTAACAGCAGCTATACAATATTTTTATTAGCGTCTCAATTGTATGCAGTCCCTCTAAGTAAAAAAGGTTGTCAGTTTTATCTCCTTACTTGCTCATTTCATTCTCTTTCTCAAAATTTTTCTGAGGTGTTATCTTGCTACCCTTTCAATCCTTCTAAAATGCTGTTGCTATGTTGGTGTTGCATTGGGACCAGACCTTCAAAGTTGTACCCTACATTCTTAGTCCCATTTGTTTCTTTGCTTTCTTTCCTGCTTTTTGCAAACCACCATCCACATTATGTATTATTCCATTCTTCAGTTTGGCTCTCTCCCTGATGGGATATCTTCATCTTGAATGTTTCTAAAACTTAATGCTTCTGTAGTGCTTTTTAATATATTTTTGCTCCATTCCTGGAACTTCATTAGCATAATGGTAGGATAGATGCATATTGAATTAGAAGTTGATTTAGTGCAGTGCTCTCAGTTCCTACTGTAAGGTCACAACTGGATTTCATTAGAGACTACAAGTAAAGCTGCTGGCATACACTTTCATTGTTTGGTTCTTATTTAAGCTTTCAAAAACAAAAATTAGCATTTAAAATGCTGGAAAGTGTCAATTACTAAGTCCCTAGGTACCAGAGGTATTCATAGAGTAGGACTTAAGGTAGGCCAAGTCCTTCAACTATTCTGGTTTATCCTGGATTACCTTGGTATCTGCATTAGTGATACACCATGCCATGGGATTCTTCCCACGCACAACTTTGTCAACCTTAGCAGCCAAGTAATTGTGCTTCTGCACAGCAGTGGTGCACTCAGATTGGATTTTGTCCAGCCAGATCCAGGGCTGGCACTGAATCACTACCACAGAGTGGCCATTCCTGAGGAAATCTCTCTTCAACACATTAGTGTGACCCCCGTATCTAGAGGTGATGACGCACCAGTGCTGAATCTTCCACTGACCCCAGAAGCTCTCAATTTATTTTGTTTTCTTTGTTTCTTTCAGAACACAGGGGGTTTTCCTGGTAGAAATTTAGTAAAAATAGTGCCTCAATAAAGATTTCTGGCTTCTGTTTTGGGCTTTAATGTTGTCCAGTTACTTGTTTAATGACAAAGAGATTGGTAAAATGTGTCATCCTTTGTCATGATCAGGTAGTAGCAAAACCAAATCATAGAATGGCTTGCATTAGAAGAGACCTTAAAGGTCTCATTCCAGTCCCCCTGACATGGGCAGGGACATCTTCCACTAGACCAGGCTGCTCAGGGACCCATCCAACCTGGTCTTGAACACTGCCAGGGATGGGGCATTCACAACTTCTCTGGACAACCTGTTCCAGTGTCTCACCACCCTCACAGTAAAGAATTTCTTCCCAATATCTAATCTAAACCTGCTTTCTTTCATTTTAAAGCCATTACCCCTTGTTGTATCACTACACACCCTTGTCAAAAGTCCCTGTCCATTGGCATCTCAATGATCTTTAGGTAGCTCCCTGCTGCTGATAGTTTGAGAAGTCTATGCTCCACCTTGCAGCACCATGATGAAGAGACTGTCAAATTGTTGTCAGTAGTCTGCTGCTGTCCAAATATAGCCTCATTATCCAGCTTGGAAGTGCATATAGAGGTGCTGC
Organism: Pomatostomus ruficeps; assembly: GCA_013400735.1. NCBI lineage: Eukaryota > Metazoa > Chordata > Aves > Passeriformes > Timaliidae > Pomatostomus > Pomatostomus ruficeps. The sequence goes on along the minus strand of VYZT01023670.1, from coordinate 13,023 downwards.
CATGAAGCAGACTGTCCTGATGACAACATGTATTGCCCTCTCATTCTGAATTCTGGAGCTGGTGTTCCCCACCTCCTGCCCTAAGCATTGCACAGACTGGAAGGTGGCCCAGATTTTGCTGTTCACATGAGATTAAGCAAGCTGTATGGCCATATATTCAAACCATATGGAGTCCGTGCTCCAAGACACAAGTTTGCATAAAGCTATAATATTATTCATGACATTTGATTAAAAACTCTTGCCAGTCTTCCTAAAACAGAGTTCTGAGTCTTGAGGATTAGGATCAATTGGATCCTTGAACTCTAATCACAGCACTGTTCTGAGCACATGGGAGCAATTAAATATCCACATAGTAAGATCAAAGCGAGGAAGACGGCAAAGGTGAGTTTTTCTAATGCTCAAGAGACTGAACAGACTGTAGAAGACACCAGAAAGGAAAACAAGCACTGGCTAGGGAGACATGAGTCAGAGGCTGACTGCCTCTGAGCAAGGCACACAGATGACTGCTTTGCATTGCTTGTTACGTGGAAACACATGGTGTTCATCCAGGGCAGATGCTGGCGCACACTTCACTGCTGAAAAATGTGTAAGGAGAACATATAGTCCCCAGATCAAAACAACTTCATGTAACTGAACATAGGTCATTCCACTGCCTAAGGTATTGGCACCCTCTGTGACACACTGTCAGCTGTTTAGTACACTACTCTAAATATTGGATTTTTGGATTATTTCTAAACAGAAAGGACTCCACTAGAAGTACAAGTTGAAGTACATAGATCAGAAGGAACAGAAGTTTCATCCAGGGCAAGCTTGCATGCATCCATCATTTCTAGGGAGCAGAAGACTTAATTCTTCAACTTCTTTATTTAGATATGCAAGCCGAGTGTAAAGGATTGGTAGATTTCTTGTAGGAAAAACTGGCATATGTTACTTTCTTGCTTTGCAATTGTCAGTGGTCTACCAATTTTGTATTTTAGAACAAATCCCTGACCAGTTCTCTAATATGTACAGGTAATTTACATTTTAAGTTTTCAAGGATGATTCATTTCTATCGATATCCTAGAAATACCATCATTTGCTTATTTCTAAATAGATCTGAAATTCAGTTCCATGCAGTTTTGTTAGCAAAGGACTTAACTAAATGGCAAAGGCTTCCATCAGAAACCTGAGCTCTCTGCCCTTCAGAACAGCACAGTGGATGGAAACACTCTTTGATATATCTGTGTAAAAATAAAACATTCATTCCATCTTTTCAGCACTCAGTCATGATCATCCTCATCTTCACTGCTAGTGAAGTGGAAAGACCTGGAAATAGGTTCTGCTTCCTTTTTGTGGTTGAAGGGGTGATTTCATCTTATCTGAGTATCACCCATTACTTTCCCTAGCTTTGTAGCTACCCTGAATCACTTCCTTCTCTTCTGTACTTTCACCAAAATTAGAGAAATTGAAATGCTTTGAAGGATCAAACTTAAACACACTTGCACTGATGCTTGGTACTACAAAGCTTAGAAAAACAATTCTCCTATCTGTTTGGCACTCACAGAAAATTCCTTTTGTCAGGAAGTGCACTAAAGTTTCTTTCCCTTCCCG
>VYZT01023670.1:0-11409 GCA_013400735.1 Pomatostomus ruficeps | reverse complement strand
CTTTCTGACAAACATTGTGGTTTTTCATCACAAGGTCAAAAGCACTGTAGTTCTCATATTCTTTATAACAGATTTGCAAGTAACTTTTTGTGACTGTAACTTTCTGTAGTTTAACCATAACTCTCTAGCAGAAATGTTGCAAGGACCAGAATGGTTCCCACAGAAGGCTGGAGTGGGATGGGGAAGAGAACTATTTTAGTGCTGTAGTTACCTCCCTCTGAGATATCCCATGCACTTGTTCTCATTTCATACCCAACTCCTTCTTAGATGTTAAACTAAACCCTACATCCAAAGCTTGTATGTTCTACCTTTTAAGCTATGACTTTTGAGCAGTTTCTGCCTCTATCCTGTCTTTGTTAGATGAGTTTCAGACCCACTCAGAAAATCATACCAAATGGCTATTGAACTGAAAAGGTGAAACATGACTAATATTCTGAACATGCAGTTAGCCACAAAAATGGGAAAAGCAGGCTGTTTTCTTCTCTTACACAGAAGTAACAAGAAAAAAAATCTACCAAGACTGAAAGACTGTAGGCTGTTTAGTCTAGGAATGGGAGAACTGAGAGGAAACATCAGAGTGATCTTTAAAGAGAAGAAAGGCTTCTGCAATGACAAAAGGAATCCCTGATGCCACAATCTTTGCGTAAGAAACAAATGTATTTGTATCAAATTACACAAGCTGGAAATTTAGGTTAGCCATCAGAATAGATATTACAATAGCAAGGATAATTGAGCACTGGAGGAGACTATGAAATAGCCACCAGAGAAGGTTTTATAAAACAGTCTAGACAATAAATAGCCTGGAAAGATATGGCTACAACTGAAGCTGAGTAATGGACTAAAAGTTCTCTTAAGGACTTAGTGATTCCCTATAGACTTACGGCCTATTCATGCCCTGAATTATTCCCTGGAAATAAAATTAAACACCCGGAATTGATTAATCTGTATTTTATAATAAAACAACAGATGATTAAATTTTTCCTTCTGATCAAAAGTGTAAGTGGGAAACCTTGATCCATGTTTTGCATCTGGAGGTACCAGCAAGTACCTTTCCTCTTGCTGCTCACCTGTAGCACCTGCAGTGTTTTACAGTCTACTGCGTTCTTCTGGCACAAAGACCTACCACTGTGTTTTCTAGAATGTCTCATTTAGCCCAAAGTGGTCCAGATTTGTTCCTAGAATGGAAATGGCGTAATTGGCAGAGACAGCACCAGAACTGTCAACAATTCAGTCATTTTATTAATGACTATACAAGTGTTTCATCTCATATACTTTGCAACTGTACTTATGACTGCCTAATTTCAATGACACCAGAAGAGAAAGTACAGCCCAATACAATGGCAAAAGAAGAAAAACAATCTCTTCCTTTAAACATGATCAAAAGATCTTCATTTCATGGTTGGGTTGCTGTTGTCTGTGAAGGGATCTTTATCATGCTGCAAGTTACATAAGCCAACACTGGCAGCAGAAAACAGTGGACTAAAAAAAAAAAACTCTGAAAGAGAAATGCACAGCCTTCATGCACTGAGATTGCACAAAAATTTGTAGGTAGCAAAAGCATTTTAGGAGAACAAAACCTCCTATATTCACAAGAACAACATGTAAGTCTCTGGAATTCTTGCTTTGGTTCTCAGGAACTGCCAAGCACAGCTTTCTAATGTCTTGGTGTGCATTTTCCAGCTGGAGCCAGAAAGTCAGCACTCAGAAGCTGTATCTCCTAAGTGCCCAGTTTGCTGGGCACACATCTGTCTGCATTTTGCATTGCTGAGGGACTCTTGACCAGCATTAATACACAGAAAAAAAGCTCACCCACCTGGCTACTTTTGAGACTCACAACAAAATGATTATCTGTGATAAAGGTGCCATAATATTACCCAGCTGTAGAAAGGAGCAAAGGATATTTCTGAGAGATTAGCCCAGGCCAGGTGTGTTACTGAGAAACAGAGAAATGTGGGCACAGCAGGTCAAGTCTTGGTGAAAATCCTGAACTGCCTTGCATGGATCGCTTGACAGTTTGAGAGGAACTGCCCACAGCAGCCTCTGTAATTTCCTTCTTGACATTTTCCAAGGGGAAAAAAAAATGACTGTGTCCATTAAAGATCTTGTCTTAGAATTTCTGCTGCATCTCCAACACACAACCAAAAAACACCAATATGAACTTGCTTGTACCCTCAAGGAGACTTAAGTTCCCATGAGAAATAACCCTCCAGCAACAGAGTGTCTGGAATGCTTTTGCCTTCCTACCTGCAAAGCAGCAGGAACAGTGGTGTGTGATTACATGACTATTTTCACTGAGCTGTGGCCTTCCCAGCTAGGAGCACAGCTAAACAGAAAAAAGGCCGAAGTTTGGGTCAATTGTGTCATATGTGGTGGTCTCAAATGACTGTGACGTGTTGTGTATGATATGTAACTGCATCAAAAGAAAGTTTTTTTCCTCATTGTCCAGTATTTGCCTTCCACAGAAGTTCTCAAGTTCTGGCCATTTTTCTCCCCAACAGCTGTGGGAAAACAAAACAAAACAAACAAACAAACAAAAACCCTTTTTTTTTTTTATTGTCACACTTTTTCACCTTTTCATTTCAGAAATATCCTCCTAGGATGATGTGTACATTCCACTTCTAGCCAATGTCTCTGCCATAATAATATCACAGTGACATAGCATTTATTGAAAATGACAGTCTGACAGATGGTAGGGCAAACCCTTTAATCCTAGTTCTTGACAGTGTAGTACATTGCGCATCTGATGCCAAAGAATATTTTCCTCATGTATGCAAATACATGTGCTCCCTGAAGCCTTCAAACTCCTAAAGGAATTATGGAAGTGTTTCAGTTGCAAAAAATACCATGCACCCTCAGATGGTCAATAAAATGCCTTTGGTTTGATAGATACTACATGATATAGCACCTTACTAGCTGAAGAGTTAGAAAAGAAGAGGGAAAGAAAAAGAAAGATTTTGAGGAGAAGTTTTCAGAAACTTCCTTCTGTGCAACTACAGGCTACAGGAGGAGGCTTCAGGAGATCACACGGCACATACAGGATAGCCAGGGGATCAGATCTAGCCAGCATGAGTTCTTGAAAGGCAGGTTCTGCTTGACCAGCCTGATCTCCTTCTATGACAAGGTGACACACTCAGTGGGTGAGGAAAAGGCTCTACATGTTGTCTACCTGGACTTCAGATAAACCTCTGACACCATTTCCCACAGTATTCTCCTGGAGAAACTGCTCATGGCTTGCATGGGTGCACTGTTCACGAGGTGAAAAACTGTCTGGATGGCCAGGTCCAGAGATGGTGTAAATGGAGTTACATCCAGCTGGCAGCCAATCATCAGTGGTGTTCCCCAGGGCCCAGTATTGGCACCAGTCCCATTCAATATATTTATTGATGATCTGGATGAGGGCCTTAAGGGTGGCCTCAGGGAGTTCACAGAGAACACCAAGTTGGGTGGGAGTGTTGCTCTGCTGGAAGGTCTGCTGGAATGCTCTACAGGCTGAATTGATGGGCTGAGGCCAATTGTATGAGGTTCCTCAAGGTGAAGTGCCAGGTCCTGCATCTGGGTCACAACAACCCCCTGCAGCACTACAGGCTGGGGGCAGAGTGGCTGAAAAGCTGCTCAGCAGAAAAGGACCTGGGGGTGCTGCTGACAGTGGCTGAACATGAGCCAGGGTGTGCCCAGGTGGCCAAAAAAGCCAATGGCATCCTGGCCTGTGTCAGCAACAGTGTGGCCAGCAGGACCAGGGCAGTGATCATCCCCTGACACTGGTGAGGCCACACCTTGAATCCTGTGTTCTATTCAGGACCCCTCACTACAAGAAGGACATTGAGGTGCTGGAGCATGTCCAGAGAAGGACAATGGACCTGGTGAATGCTCTGGAAAATAAGTCTTACATGGAGCTGCTGAGGGAGCAGGGGTTGTGTAGCTTGGAGAAAAGGAGGCTCAGAGGGGCCCTGGTCACTTTCTACAACTACCTGAAAGGAGGCTACTCCCAGGTAAAAAGCAGTAAGACAAGAGAATACAGGCTCAAGTTGTGCCAGGGCAGGTTCAGATCAGATATCAAGACTCTTCATTGAAAGGATTTCCAAGCATTGGAACAAGCTTCTCAGGAATGTGATGAAATCACCATCCCTAAAAGTGTTCAAAAAACACATAGATGTGGTGCTTAGAGACATGGTTTAGTGGTGGACTTGACAGTGTCAGTTTAAGGGTTGGACTTGATGATCTGAGAGGTCTTTTCCAACCTTAATGATCTATGATTCTATGAGACAAAATGGTCTTTTATGGAACATATTTCAGGTCATCAAGTGCCAGAATTAAGAAATCAGAAAAATAAGATGCACAAACAATTTCCCTTTTCATGACAAGGAAAAATGCACATTTTTCCCAGATAACAATAATTAAGCTGAAAGGAAATAAAGGTAAACGCCAGCAATAATTCCTTGTTTGTTTGATTTTTTCTGCTTGTTTCCATATCAACAACATAGATAAATTCAAAATGTAGGGTAGGCAACATAAATTACAAATGATTTGACAATCCGTTCTCTGAATCAGAATTTTACTTCACAATTACTGTCAAAATTAAACTTACATGCTTAAATAGCACAGCATAACATATCCTTGTGATTCTGTGCACTGGAGGATCATCAGAGGAATTTCCAAGCCAAAAGTTTGGTGTCTCCCAACCCAGAGATATGCAGGAAAGCCAGCGCCTTTCAAAACAACCTCAGAGCTATACAGTGAAATATTTAAATGTTTAGTTTCTTCCTGCCGTAAATACATTGCCTTACCAGGGTGTCAGCAGCTGGGACTCAAGTGAGGAGTTTCAGATTTAGAGGGTCTCTTGCCCAACCCATTGCCTCTCGCTGAAGTGCACACCCATTGCCCCACAAACCAAGCAGAACAGCTGCCCTATGAATTTGGAGAGAGGTGGAGGTACGAGGTGTTTAAGCTGGGAACTGGGGAAGGAAAGGAAATCACTGCATTTGGGCTTTGATGAGGAAACAGAAGGGTGAACTGGAAAAAGAAGAGGTCTTTTAGGGAAATTCATTAGATGAGATGGGGTAGTTCAAGAAGTACAGTTAAACTTGTGCAGGTAAAAGGCTTTGCAAATTAAATGCATGTGCATGACTGAAAACCTGTAAGAAGCCACCATGTAACTTAAACATTGACACAAAATTTTTTTGGACCACTGCACACAGAAACAACACCAAACTCATGCAGGATGGGTTCTTTGTTTTGGAGGCACTAGAACCATACTTTTTCTCTGTATCAGCATCTCTGTATCTCTCTAGTGGTTCTCTCCTACAAGTCCATCTTCACTTGTCTGTTAGGCTCTCTCAGATTTTCTTTGTATTTCCAGCTTACAGTGGTTTCCCACAGCATTGACCAACACTATGTTCTCAGCTGCCTTTTCTGTGTCAGGAATGTTGCCCATCTGCAGATAAATTTGAAAGCAATCAAATTTTAAGTTTCTAATTAAATTTTAACTTTATATAATAATATTATTTCATATAATAAAATATATTATTTATTTATATAATAATATTTATATTTAAATTTTATAGTTAAATATTTTATAAGAATACAAGAACAGCTGTAATGGATCGAAGCAAAGGTCTATCTAGCCCAGGAGGTTCTATACTGGAAAGAGAAATTTAGCATTGTCGGTGCTACTTGTTTTTTAATTGGAAGCAGCTAAAAGGATGGAGGCAACTGCCCCTTAGTCAAAAAGCATTTGACATATCTCCAGAATGAACAGAGAAGGTCTTTAAGCAAGTGGCCATCTGTAGGCAAAAAACCATCCATGTGATTTATTCTCAGTACACCCCTACCATACATCAGTGAATCAGTTATGGGCTGACTCCTTCCCAACCGTTTGTGGCTTCTTGTTTGTGGATTCATGCCTTGCCTAAATTGAAATCAGCAGGAGCATCTACTCCTAGACATAATCTGGCTGTGTCTGTTGCCAACAGCAATTACAGGAACTCATGGGGAACATTGGCTGCAGGTTACTGAAACAGATGTCAGTTATAACAACACAGGCATGAGACTGAATTTCAGAGTGCAAGCAGCCCAACATGCCATGTGCAACAGGTCCAGCCACAAATCAGAACACCACCTAAAAATCACAATTTGCAACCATCATTCATATTCAGTGCAAGCCCTATTTTCATCTGCCTCATGGATCACAAACATATCACCGTATTAAAATGTTTTTTTATTTCCTATTAAGGTTTTTTAACCTAACCAGAGGTATGAAAAGTAGAGAGGTGGAGATGTGACAACAAGCAATTAGAAACATAGGCTCATTGCTGTTGCAGGAGGTCAGTCATTCTAGGAATAAGGCTAATAAAATTTAGAGATTAATTGTACTGGAAGATTTTTTTTTAATTTATTGAATTTTAAAGCAAATGCCAAGAAACATTTCTGAAAGTTTTTGCTATTATCACTCACAAATGTGCACGCTTTATAATTCACATCTCTACTCTGCATAGGTGAAAAGAGGAAAACATTTTGAAAATGCCGAATATGCTTATCCAAATAATCAGTACAGGCCTGTCTGCCTCATGTTACATCTGTCCTGAGCCTGCCCCACCTTGTTTTCTATTCAATCTTATGGCCACAAGCAGAGTCCCTGTCCTTCCAAGGTAAAAACCCCCAAGGTGAGAGCAAGATCAACACAGCAGAGTGAGTTTTACCACAGGTTACACCGCAGCACAAGTCAGGTCCGGCTCTACAGAGTCTTCAAACATTTTACAAACATACTGGCCATCCCAGCTCCCAGAGTACATCCTGAACTTTCTCAGAGTACCCCTTCTCCCCTAGGGAAAGCCACAGGAAGTAATCCATAGCCTGTTTTCTGCATTATCTAAATGTCCTGGGGGAGTGCTAGGGCAGCCTGAAGGAAACAGCTCCCCACGTACTGGCTGTTGGCCCACTACACACAGGCAGCAACCAATCTGAAACTTCTGAGAGGAGTTCAGCACAAAGTACATGTTCTCCACTATCAGACAAAACATTCATATCACTGATAACATACAAATTAACTGAAATGAGAGGTCGCCACAAACATTGCCACAAACATTGCCTATGAAAAAGACCAGTTTTGTATGTAGCTAGGCAAAGCACTCACTGGAAACTGTCTTTAGCTTCTGTCTACATCACTCATATCAAGATGAGGAGAGGCCCTATCCTTCCTGCCAGAGAAGGACATCAAACACCGTAAAGCCTCAGCAGGGAAAGACTATGAGAGCAAGGTGGAAAGAGTGTGATCTTTAAGAATGGCACGCCGAGCATGGAGAGGCAAACGCATAAAGCCTTGTGTGCAAACTCTTAACCAACGAGCAGTGATGTACCCTAACTCCCTGCTTGACTGAGTTGTATCGCCTGTGCCACCCTTACACCCATGCCCACAGGGAGAAGGGTTACTCTTCGTGTCAAATTGTCTGCAGGTGCAACTCCAAGTGTCAGGAAAGCTCAGCAAACAGTAGCCATCCTAAGTATTTGCTTGTGCTTTCCTACTTTTTCAACTTTGTGACTATTTGATTTGTCCCCCCGTGCTCCTAGAAGATGCAGGAGATGTTTGATACTTTCTGCCTGCTCTGCCTATCTAAGTCAGATCCTGGCCCAGTTTCAAGTTCGCCTGAGCGCCTGCTAAAAACAGGATTTAAAACCAAAGGTACTGTCAACCACAAGTGTGTTTCCTTTCACAAACTGCACTACAAATGAGGTGAATTAAGACATGTACATTTTTTCAAATTCTGTGCCAGTATTATCCCACCTGTAGAGTATGAATAGATTTTATAGGTTTTGAAGTAAATGGGTTGCACTTTGTATATTTTTAGATCTTTAGAAAGGAATATGTATTTGGAAAGCCTGACTCTACAAGGACTTTGTTAAAGAAATACAGGATACAGTGTTAGAAAGCCAGGGACAAATCTGGCCTCAGGTCTTTCACCTCCTCTGCTGCTGGCCACCACCCTCTCGGGTTGACAGGTTGCAACAGGGATCTGACAAGTGAAATAAAATAACAAACTATTTTACAAACACAAACACACACACATATATATGTATGTATATGCCAAACTATTAGTTTGGTACAATAAAATATTCTTTCTGGAGGCTTTGTCATGTCCAAATAGTCTCTCATCCCACGTTTCATCACATGGCTGCCAAAAGCTAAGGAAGTTTCAAGACACATAAATAAGTTTCTAAAGGGAATATTTAACTTTGTTACAATTTATGTCTCTCAAAGTTCAAAATTATACTAACAAGTTGATGAGAACAATGAGTGCTTTCCAGTGCCAGAGTCTGAGGGAAGTTTTGACTGGTCCCAGGATAGGGGTAGAATGGGTGGGAATAGCAACACACCTGCATTCCTGTAGGAGATCTCCAAGACCTCATAGGAGAACAAAAACCCCACCAAAAATCAGTCAATTATGCACTAGGAGAGAAAAAGTGTTAGTAATGGGAGTCACCAGGAGATCAGCTGTTTTGTCTCTGAAACAAGTACATACACAGCCTCAAATGGTACAGTCAGCAGAGAACAGCCCACCCTCTGGTGACATGCAGCTGCTCTCCTTTGTAGGGATTACACAAAAAGGAATTCTTCTTGGAGAAGAAGCAGCCTTCTCTGTTTTCTCAGTCCTTTTGTAATGTCTCCAGGCTGGGAAAGAACCATTATCTTCCCTTTCAGGAAACCCAGGCAGGACCCACACTTCAGCAGCTGCACTGTGTGATAACCATTTTCTAAGCTCTTCTTGATAGTGGGCTGCTGCAGCCAAGTGTGAGTAGACTGAAAAAGTCTCTAGTTAAAATGGTAGCACAGAAAATACGACGTCAGTCCAGATAAACACCCATCAGCAGTTTGCTGTACATTCTGCAAACTAGGTGCAAATATACTTCTGATCTGCTCGAGCCATGCCTCAGCCTAGACGGAGAGCAAGGCCCCCACGGCAGAGGACACCAGCAGAGTTCCCCAAAATAAATTTCTATGTATTGAAAGAAATTACCTGTAAGAAAACAATATATGAATCCCAATTTACTGGAGTCTTTTATATAGCTAGATATAGATTAGATCTAGTTCTAGATCTAGATCGAGATATATCTAGATAAATATATATATATATATATAGATACGGATTTATTTATTAGTTCAAGGAGTCTAAAGCGGATGGTGTGTGTTTGATGCCAAAGGCAGACAGGCGGAGGTCAGGCCCGGAACACGAGGGGTTCCAGAGCTCTGGAGTTCCTGCGCGGGCCGCTGCTGCCACCTGCCGAGCCGGGCAGCCCCAGCAGCCACCCTGCCCGAACAGCGGCACTCGGGGAGTAAGAGGCTAAAAAAACCCCAAACCCAAAGATGATATTTGAAACGTTTACTCAATACATTAATAATAGGTCCAAATTGCATTTCTTGGATACCTTTTATAACCCCTATCTCTCCAAGCTTTTCTAAAAAAGAAAACAAAAGCAAAAGGCAAAGTCCATTGCACAAAAAAAGCAAAAATACAACAATATTAAATGGGATGCAACATTATTTCCTTTTCAAGTACTAATAAAAAACACTTACCATGACTTCTCTGGTTAGCTCCCAGCATCTTCGAATACGTAGCATGAAACTTTAAATCCTGGTTTCATTTTGCACAGAGTCAAATGTGTGTATTTTCATGAGCACTAAGGACTCACAATGTTTCTTGATACTGATAAATAACATATACCTGGACACATGCCTAAGCACTCAGCTGACTGGCACAGAATGGCCTGTGGATAGGTTTGTAAAAGTAAGGTTAAGTAAAAGGTTTGCTGGCTGCAAAACCGGGGAACCTATTTCCCATCTGTGTGGCTGGAATAGCATGGAGTATTAAACACATCCCGTATATTTCTGTGCCCAGTCTAAATTGTGTACTCTGAAAGGAACAGGCTGTAACAGCAGCTGAGAGCACTATCAGAAATTTCTCTCAACACCCCTGCATACATCAAGACTGTTTCACACTGCAGGGGCACCGCCAACCATCGATTCATGCACCCATACCTTTGAGGCAGCTGACACATCAGTAGAAGGAAAAGATCTGATCTGGAGAGAATGTAGCAGACACCTTTGCCTACTTGTTCCGGCAGAGGGACTTGTGGAGAAATAGGGTGGCACTTCAGGCACATGGGAAAATGACCAGCATCAGATCTCTCTACATGGCAAAATGAAGTAGTACCAAGTAGCAAACTCCCACACTGAACTCGGGGTGAAGAACTGAAGAGTTCACCAGCAAAAAGGTAACGGTGATGGTACAATAAACACTCTCCTCATCACCTTAATTGTTTACTCTGTAGAGACCAACTCTTACGTTCAGAACCAGCTGCTACTGAGTGACTGTTCTGGTACAGACTCCACCAGAATCCATGGAGGAAGCACCAACACATTGCAAGAACAAAAATGGAAAACAAAAAGTATAGGGTACTCATCTGTTACCATGTAGAGCTTCACAAACTGACTGAACGCCTTGCCTATGAAAATTAACATGGTGCTAAATATTAGCTAGATGCTTCAGTTGTGTCTCTGCTGACATAGTCCTGGCATCACAGAATCTAATGTTTCCTATTTCACTGGAAAATGATTCCCCTGGGAATGTTGCATAAAACATAAACCCAAAAGACATCACATGCCATGTACCCTCCAGCTCATAGAAACATGGTGAGATCAAACCAGGGAAGTTTTGAAGAAAGCTGTGAAACTATCTTCAGTCTTTGTGAGAAATAAGCAAAGCTGCCAAGTGAATTTGGTCCCCTCAGGCTTATGTCCAGAAGACAAATGAAGTTACCAGAAATTCAGTCTTGCTTTAATGGCAGGAAAACAGCAGGCTACTGACCCTGTGGCATTAAGTGAAGTACCAGGGGAACAACCACTGTCTTCACATTCTTTCAGAGTTCTGAAAATGAGGGGAAAAAAAAAACTTCACTGCAATTTTTCCCCTTCTCCCCACAAAGATATCACTCTCTCAAAGGTGTCAGATGATATGTTATTTTGTGTCCTTATTCTTGATTGCACAGGTGTGACACAGCAGAATTGTGGTGGGCTGACCCTGGCTGGACACCAGGTGCTGACCAAGCCACTCTACCACTCCCCTCCTCAGCAGGACAGAGTGGGAAAAAAATAAGATGAACAAAAACCCCTCATGAATCAAGATAACGGCAGTTTGATAAAGAAAAGGCTGCACATGGATGCAAATGAAAACACAAGATTTATTCTCTACTTCCCATCAGCAGGCGATGTCCAGCTATTTCCCAGGAAGCAGGGCTTCAGTGCATGTAGCAGTTGCTTTGGAAGACAAACACCATGATAACAAATGCCTGTTCTCTCCCCCTGGCCTCCTTCCCTCTCCAACCTTCTCTTAAATGTTGTATTGAAACATGAAGTTTAAA
>VYZT01023669.1:76677-91920 GCA_013400735.1 Pomatostomus ruficeps | reverse complement strand
CCATATTTTAGTAAATCAACACTGCCTTTCAAAAAATTCTATTTCTTTTAGAGCAGGTAAATAGAAAATCTCAAGACTGCATTAAAAATGGAAAACCAAAAACTAAGGGATGAGCCTGCCTGACTGGGAGCATGGTAGACTAGCAACCCACACTTCTGAAAAAAAAAATGTCCTACTTTCCAGGCCATGCCATGCCATATTCCAAGGGCAAGCACTAAAATTTCTCCTCTTGAAGCCAAGACAATGTGCAAACAAGCATGCTAAAAATCAGACAGGGCACCTGACTCTGGCCTAGTGATCTGGATATTCAAGTGTCCACAAAGATGGGCTAGAGTTTCTTCTTTAACTAACTGGAACATGCAGGCTTTATATTAAACCCTCAGCAGAAAACAAAAATCCATTTTTTAAAATTAAATTGAAATTTTATAACATTTCTGCCTTGCTTTCTCCATAAAAGAAAAAACCCTCCCAAAATGCATACAGACTGCTTTAGGAAGTTTCTGAAATTAAAGGACACTGAATTCATAAACCAGGATAAACATTACTTTTTACTTACATTCCCAGCATCCACATTATGTTACTACAAGAGAAGATGAGGTGTTTAAAATAATTTTGGGCAAAAAAAAAAAATTAATTCTACTTTTCGTCCTAATAGTGGATTAAAAAAAAAACCAACCATAAAGTTACAAACAAGGACAACTTTAATTTTTTTTTTAAGACAGTGTCTTAAGACTAAAAATTTATTCACCTTTTATAGGCTGAGTCGATACATGACCTTTATGTTAAGTGTGATCTGAAGAGCACATGGTCTAATGTAGGATTCTGTAACAGTTACATGGCAGGAGCCCACATTAATAGCTACAAGGGCCTTTTGTATAAACAATTCGGTAAATGACAGCATGAGTTAGGAATATCAAGAAAGGCACTCTCTTCAGTGTCCAGACAAGAGAGTTCTACATTTCCTTCCTGTAAGGCTGAGCTGGTGCCACTCTGCTCAGGTTGAGAAGGACAGGGTGTTGGGGATGCAGCTCTCCAAGGCCATCCCCAGCACATGCCACTCCCTACAAAGGCCAATCCCATCTGTGGCAGTTGCTGGCCAGGCAAACAGTTTTGTCTTTTCCTGCTCCCTGAGGCTCCTGTAGAGTTTTCATCCGCAGCGTGCCCTGTGTCTCCGCCCCCACCCCCCAGAGGCTTCATGCCCTTTTGCGGACATGCTCCTCTTTCCATCAGAGCACAAAGCTACGGTTACCAACAATCTTGCCAGCACTCTTCTGTGTGAAAACCTGGAAGAAGTCAAGCTGGCCCAGATATAATCTACATAGGGCAATGGCAAAATTCTTTAAAGCTGTCTCAGGTTTATTACACTTTCAAGGGAAATCTTTATAGCCTAACCAAACCATACAGGTCTCCCCTGTTTACAAGGGCTTTGCTGATTGCTCAGGTATTCCTGCACTTTTCAGTCAAAGATAAACCCATCATTTTCTATATTTGGCCCAAAAAACATGATGCATTGGATAAAACTTTCTTAAATTCTACCATCAATTGGGCCCTAAGATATAGAAGTAAGTATATAGTCTAAGATATACAAGTAGTTTCAAGTACTAAAGGCAAACAATACTACATGAGCCCTTCACAACCCTTCACATACATACTGCTACAAGATCCCTGCAAGGTGGGAACGGAAAATGTTCCATTTCATCAAGTTACAGGCACCAGTGAAAATTAGTCAAAGGCACACAGCAAGTCTGTGACACACACGAAGATTTAACCTAATTTGTCTTAACTCTCAGAGCCCTATTTTTAATTTGTGGATCATTCTTCTTCCTTAAAGGATACTTACCAAGGGATGAGATTAGAATAGACCAAACTTTAGCCTTCAGTCCAAATTCCTTTGTCTTGGGGATTTCATCCAGACCCACAGAGTATTAAAATAACTTTTTCTCACACAATTTTTAAGTATCTCTATGACTGGTAGGATATGAGAAGTTACCCTCAGTTATGATACTGCGCCACATATAAAAATTTTTAAATGTTTTTATCACTAATTTGATGGACTACAAGAGGTTTATCAAGCCAGTCTATTAAAAACAGACACATATGTATTTTCTAAAGCATATAGTTTTCATAGGCACTGTAGATGTTCCTATGTCATGACCTTAAGGTTTCTAGAAGTATTATAGATGAACACTACCCAGTTTTACAGACATGCCAATAATTCTGATTAACATGCTTCTTTCATTTGTTTCACACCTCCAGTGCAAAATCCTCCTGTGTTTGATTTTAAAACAAGAAGTTACTTAGAAAGCAAACCACTTCCACAAAATATGTAGAATCTGACCAGTAGAAAACAGCAGTCAAATAAAAGTAACACATATTATCTTAGATATCAAAACTATTGATCATCAAAAACACTTTTTTAAAACTGAGAACTATGATTAAACTTCGTTTGATACAAGCAGAAAAAAAGTGACAGTTTTGTATCCAGTGCCAAGTTTCACCTCACATTCTCACTGGAATTTGTGTAACTTTCCAACTACAGACTACAAAACATCAACCCACACTTCTGCCCCTTAAGCACTATCAGTTATATGCATCTGATCCTCACTCTAGGAACACAGAACCCCATATCAAACAATAACTACACTAGGAGAAGTTATCCTTAGAAAATATTGCAACTGTTCAATCTCTTATACACAATTTGTACAAGAAAGGCATGAGGCTAGTTTTAAGGGGAAAAAAAATCTACATAACATGTACTGCATTAAAAGCTAAATTCGTCCCTTCATTTAAAGGAAAAAAAAAAAAAGTTAGTTCTACAATTCTATAAACTGTTTTGCCCCAAAATGCAGAACACAAGTTAAACAATGTCAGTTCCTAGCCAGAAGTAAATATAAAGTAGAGTTTCTGGAATAAATGCGTAGATCTTACTGGCTCTGCCTTTACATTTTTAAAACAGCATATGTATTTATATTCAGATCTTTGTACATTTTCCAAATGAAAACAAAACAAAAACATCCAAGTAATACTTTTCAGCAATAACCAGGTCCTGTTACTTTCCAAGTGTCAGTCACAGTCAGGTAACTGCTCCAAGTGTCACAGCAATTACATTTCTATTCTTGATATTTAGGAAGAAAGAGTGTTGTTCTAGAGAACCTGGCCTGTCAATTTTAAATTGATTTCAGCACAAGCCATTCAAACACTGGAGGCATGTAATGGCAATTTCATTTTGCAAGTGGTACACAAATTCCTTAATAAAAGAAATACTGAACTTGCCCTACAATTTTCAATTGAATTTAACAATGAGAAAAGCCTCAAAGGAAAGAAGTTTCTAGTAATTTGTGAAAAATACAAGCTGATACCAAACTAGTACCTACCATGAAGGACAGGTCACATAAATTCAGTCTTGGCCTGCCAGCTGATGAGTACTAGACACTCTCAAGATCAGTACTAGAGGGCTCTGAACCAGGCACTCAAGTGCTTCCTCCACCTGAACACTGTAGTGCACCTTTAGGAACCCACTTCTTCCTGAATCAGACTCAGTGTTGCACGGGTACAATACCCACTCCATACCATATATCCACTGCCTCTTTCATGCCATCAAGCTGGACTGGTTTGTGTTCACCCCCAATGAACTGAACCCATGCCAACCAAGCAGAGTGCTGGGATAAATTCACACTATGATTTACAGAAACAAAGAAGGTATGTGCCAGTTTGCATGTTCAGAGCTGTGTATTCAGTTTTATTAATTCTTCATGAGCAACTGTGTAATAACTTCAGCAAATTAAACACAAACACTTAAAAAAAAAAAAAAAAGATACTCACTGAAAAGGACATTGCAATAGATGTCAAAGGTGAGACTTCAGATAGCAACATACTGACCACAACCACAAATGATAACTGCTTTCTCAGAAGCTAAACACATCTTACCAAGCACAGAAAACTCCAGGCTCATAATAAGAACAAAAGTAGTTTTGCTTAATGGTCGAATTTCCCCATGGCAGTGGAATGATGCCCTGCTTGTGCCCATGCCAGCGAGGCCTCTAGCACTGGGGAGGGAGGGACCTCCTGAGGGGGAGGGACCAGAGGCCAGTTCTGTAAAAAGGGACCTTGGGTCTGTCACCTCCAAGCTAGAAGTAATAAATGGCCTGCTTTGTTAGGGAGCAGCACTAATATTCTCCTTAACCTGTAGGATTTAAGGACATGTCTTTCTGAAGCTCATTTGCATGTTTAGTTTTGATCCTGGTCAAGGATCTAGACAGTAGAATGGCAGAATTCTTCCAGAGGTAGACACAAGAACATTTTTCTAACAAGCATATTTCAGTAAGCACCCAATGAAGTACAGGCTGACACCAAGATGACTACAATGATCTGGATCCAAGAGTATTTGTCTGCTCTTCTGAAAGGCCTGTACATGCACCTGACATCAGCTCAGTCCCAGATGGTCTCCTGTTCTCTGGTGTAACAGCCATAAAGACAGCAAGTGTCATGCTAGAATTGTAAACATCAAACTGCCTCCTTTCGACTGAGAAGGATGATCACACACATTTCTATGATTTATCTCCCATTACTGTAAAACAGAACTGCAAATAATCCTTTATCTCAAAACAAGGGAAATGGATCTTCACCCCTGATTGAGCTTCTGGATAAAGAGTAGGTCAAGCAACCTTCCTAATTTCACATACTGCGAAAGGGGAAAAAAAAAGGCAAAAGAGGAAAACAAAACACTTTATACCTTCTTAACAGCAATAAAAGGTGAAAAAAATCGTTCTTACTGTCTTTTGCTGTCTCCTACTACCATTTGTTTCTTTTCATTGGTTGTTGGGGTTTTTTTGTTGGGTTTTTTTTTTTTTTTTATTTCAGTGCATGAGAAAGATCCTTCAGCCAAAAAAAGGTTGAGAAGGAAGACATAGGTTGCAACTCATTGCTGTACTCTTGTGCTCCATATAACCTTCCCAGGAAAACTCTCTTTGGTGGAAATGGATCAATGACATCCAACTTTGGCAGCAGCAAGAAATTCAGGTCTTTTCAGCACTATTACAGAAGTTCTTGTTGAGAAGCTCCTTGAATTCCCAAAAACAGAGAAGAGGACAAACACCTACATATTTGCATGGAAAGCATAACTTCCTCTTACAAGCTCAAACTGTTCTTTGATTAGATTGCCCAAGATTCTAAGACTTCCCAGTCTCCCTATACCTCCCAAGCCCTGCATCTGTGCGTAATGAAATCATTTGAAGGATGGACTTGAAGAAAGCATGACATTGCTCCTGTTCTTTTTGCATTTTTTTTTGAGGCCATAAACTGAAATAATTATGGATGAGCCATGTTCATATGACAATATATTCCAGAGAGACAGTAAACTAGGGGGCACTTCAATCAGTGACTCCATTTCATTCCTGATACTAAGAAGGCAAAAACAGGAACAAATTATTTCTTTTCACAAGGTGGATAACGGAAATGAATCTACATCTACTCCCACCTCAACTGCCAGCAGCAGCTACATTCCAATAGAAGAGGAAAACTGACAGATTAGCAAGGCAGACATGCAGAAAAATACTGCAGATAAATTTTTAAACAAGAAGTGAAGTTATTAGGATCTAAGAATAAATAATCATCTATCTTCTTTCAAACCAATTTTTAATATGTGTATTAGGCATTAAACAGTATTTCCTGCAGGCTGAAGCAACAGGAAGGAAGGCAGGCTGTTAACTCTGTATTTAAATTACCTCACAGATGCTTAAATATTGTAGTGGTGAAGGCTAGATCAAAGTTTCTCATGTTTAGACTATCTATTAAAAACCAGTAGAGAGATAAGTTATCAGCTAAACGATGGCTTTTAGAGAAAGATGCCTGAATTGTACGCAAAGGTATTGAAACGAAAAGGCTGGAAAGAAAGAGTACTATGCATTCAAAACTGGAAAATAAAAACCCCAAAAATAGAACTGAAGATGAAATGATGACAGGGTCTAGTACTAAAAAGACTCATGAAGAAACAGATCAATAAAGCTACCAGATCCTAAATTCTCCATTTCAGTAGAAATTAGGCATAACTGGGGACAAAAATTAAACCTCTCCCTCTAATGTTTAATATCATCAATTATTAAGAATATTCAATTTTCAAAACTCACTCATGATGAAAAATGGGTTTATTACAACAATAGAAAACATTTTGTTTGAACTCTTAATAAAATTTTAATATATGTCTATAGCACATATCATAATTGTTTCTCACTGCAAGTGTGATGAGCATCATAAACATTGTTTTGGAAGTGAACAAGAAATCTCAGGACAATTCCAGCCCTCTATTAGACAAAGTTTTTGTCATATTAGCCATTGTTAATAAAGGAGGACAACTTAAACATATTTACTAGCTTTTAGATATTCATTTCCAAGACATTAAATAGCAAAATTTCTTGATCAACACTAATTTCAGGGACTTGTGGTATTAGTCTGCATTTTTTAGCAAAGGCAATTACTGGCCCAAAGATGGAGTTCTTCAGCATCAATGAAAAGTATAACAGCTTCAGAGAGAGGATCTAAAAGGGAACAATTTCAGTGGTAAAAATAATGGGAAACAAATGAGAAGGACCAGACCAGTGCAGTAACAATATATATTCATATGCGGGGTCATCCAAAAAAAGGCCATAGCAAAGCTGTCATACATATCTTGAGTTCAAGTTAATCCATATCCTGCAACACTTACAAATGCTTTATAACTCAAGGCAATGAATTTTGGTTTTCCACACTATCATTACAAACTATCATTAAAATCAGAACGGGAAAACACACCAAGCCTTTCAGCCCAGGTTCTCGGGCAGGCAACTCTGAATGCTCATGCTTGGTTCCAGCTCATATTCATCCCAAACCTGAGAACTCCATACATCTTTTATTTATTGTCTACACTGAGGCTTGTAAGGAATGTTTTCTTTCCAGTGTTGGGCAAGGATTTCTTTTCTCCTTGTCTGGTAGGCTTTACAATGGACATGTCTGCTAAAAAGCTGTAATATGAAAACACTACCACTACGTATAAAAACATGTTTGACATCCGCATCACAGGGATTCAGAAGGGATTGATGCTGTTATAAAACTCTTACACAAACAGAATGGTACCTGGAACGACTGAGCAGGAAAGATCATGTTACTTCTCCTCCTTTCAAAATCTATTTTATACAGCAATTTTCTAGACCCTCCATTAAGGAAGCCTTCATAATATTTACTAATTGTCCCTTTTAGCCCAGCTTTAAAAAAACCACTTCAGTCATATAACTGGAACAGTATGAGTAAGAAAGCTATTCTCATTATCAGCCTTTACCTGCTCAAGCTCTCAGCTTCAAATTCTTGCTCTGATGATTTTTTTCTTAATCTCATTAAGCAGAGTAATTTAAGAGTCAAACACATAAGTTGTGCTGTTGTTACAGCATGCTTTTTACCACTCTACCTTCCATTATCCAAAGTGTTATAGCACAATAAGGCAAAGCTGACTAAATTAAAAATGGGACTTTTTTTTTACTTGTCCTATTCTTTATAATTTCCATATTTTATCTGTGGTCCACAAATTACTTTTCTGAGCAGCAGTGCTAAAAGGATGCAGTTTCTGGAAAGGATGGCAAACTGCCATATGGCTGTTGTACAGTTCACTCTGAGGATACCTTGTACCTACAATCTGCATTTTACTCCAATGCACTTCATGCCCCCTTGCCTGTCTTCATCCCCCTTCATTTCAGACCTCCCACGTTTTTGTATGACATGGTATCATTTGAATGTCTAGTGCCATGAATGAGGAACTAAACATTTGACTAACATCATCTTTTTGATGTAATCCCAAAACTGTATGTCTTTTGGGTTACTTGCTGCATCAATTTAAATCTGGATTTGTGTATTACACTGCCTAGAAACTGCAAATAGAAATTTTGTGTGAGTGCTTCCACTAATTTTATCACCAAGTGCACAAAAGCTTGCAACAGAGTTCTTCAAATTTTTTACTGAAAAACCAAATTGACAAACATGATACTTTTCTACAAGGAAAAGTGTAATAACACCAGTCAATTAGAAAAGTAAAAAATGAAGAGAAAACAAAGCACACTCAAAGCCAAATTTTGTCCTCTTCAACAAAATTTTGTTTAGTACTATGAGTGAAAACTGATCTACAGACCAAAAAATTTATTCAATAAAGGAAAAGATTAAATAAAAGCCCAAGTTTGTAATTACTTGGCATGATCAAAACACCCTGTTGAGTTCCATGCAGTAAACGGGTTATCATTCCTACCCAGTATGTGGAAGGGTGAGCCTAAAAGGGTTCCCTGAAAGGATAAGGGGTTTCAGTATAAAACCCCTTATAAAGCTATCTAGACTTATCAGTATCATCATCCAATGTCACAAAGAAAAGGAAAAAAAGTGTATGTTTCCTTCAGAATTCTCGTAAGACTGCTTTCAAACAATATCATAATTGATGGACGTTTATGGTAATATCTACTTACAGACAAGCTTATTTCTTTTAACAGATTTATCTAACATGTAGTAATTCATGTATACATGGACTTCATCTTGAATGTACCCACATCCATAAAACAACCTACAGGATCAAACAGACTATGGGATAAATGTATCATCCCTAGCAAAATCACTTCTAATTTATGTATGCCAAGACCTATTCCAGTGGCATAGAACACTGAGCCATTTTTAATGGCTCCTTTTCTCAAACTCTTCTCCTTCCTTAATTTTTAAAAATTGCTCACCTTTTTAAAGCACAGAACTTTTGTATAAATACACCTGCTTGAAGCTCATAATAGGAGCTCAAACCTGGGATAGGAATGTCACAGCGTGACTTTAAGGCGTTTCCATTAAAATAATACTTGGTGAACTAATCAGTGTGACTTGTATTAAGCATTAAAGAAAGGGACATTTCACCACATTTGTTATGTACTGTTTAATATTTTATTTCTCCATCAGCACCATCTTAGCTCTCTATGAAAATGACAGTTGTACCTATGTGCCTATTGACTTTCTTGATGATGAAAACTACTGTTATTTTTAAAAACAGAAAATGGCTGAAAACAATCTGGATTCTCCATAAAAAGCTTGAGCTGGACCTTTCATTAAAATACAAGTGTTATGAGGCTCCAGACATGGTAATGTGAGACATGACCATGTCAAAACATTTAAAAGATCTCTCAGCATCAGATGACCAAGTTCACATCCATACAAGGCATTGATCACTGATTTTAGTGAAGTTCACATTTATGCTCTTCTGAAATACATTTACAAGCCAAACAGAATTTCAATAGAAAATTCAGGACATAAATTTGGGAGAGCAGGGCTATATCTGGATAGAAAAATAAGGGAAGAGAATTTAATGTGCTCTCTCTCCCTCACGTGTGCTATTCTTTTCTCTTTCTCCCCTTACTTCAGTTCTGTCTCTCCTCCTTCCTCTCGTTTTTACCTTTGTATTTTCCTTACCACACACTGACTCCTTTTCTACCTCTATGTCCCACCTTCTACCCTTCCTTCTTGTTTCTTTCATCACTGCCCCAACATATGTCATTTCCCAATCTAGAGGTCATCTTTGATATTTGAAAACCAGAAGTGCAGCAGCAGCCTGTACCTTGATTAATCTGCACCTTGTGACCTAAATGTGTGATTTCCAAACCATATGCTCCAGATTTACAGGAGCAGCTAAGGCCAATAGGTCTGCAGAGATTTGACTGTTTAGGTAGATTTCACGCAAACTGAGGGAACTGGACAGAATGAGAGAACATAATGCAATACTTTTGCATAACAGACTTGGGATAAACCATGGGATGTACATGTATTAAACCAAGCTTAACTTCCTGACAGATGCACAAAGCACCTCTGTGCAGGTTACAAACTCTAGGTTATTATGTTGTAGGAGTACATTCTAAAAACATGCACTCTTTTAGTATACAGAGATGGATCTTTATTCTGTTCACCAAGCAGGGAAATAAATCAGTTTTTTCTATTCACTTAAATGCATAAACAGGACTAAATACAAGGAACAAAAACCATAAGGTTTCTTTGGGAAGCTGAAATGAAGTCAGCAAGTGAAACAATACTCCTAGAGAGTTCCCGAGGAAGCAAGTTTTCCTTTGAAACTGACATGATATAAGCAAGAAACTGAGTGTTGCTGTGCAAATATTGGTACTGACACTGCTTAGAGGTTATAATTCATAATGCAATCACTACAAACCCATGCCAGCAAAATTTTATGTCTTCCTATACATACCGAATTAATGCTGTTCTTTTTTTCCAAGCTGAACAGTCAGCCAAAATCATCTCTACATTATTTCTTTAGTGAAAAAGAAGCTGAAGACAAATTCAAATATCTTTGGTATAGTTCTACCACTTTTCTGTCCATAGGTCTTTGGGATATTCTTCTGCTTCTCTTCAATACACAAACTTTAACAAAATATTAGCCAGCAAAGACACCTCCACTCATGCATGTTTAATTTTGAGCAGGGATGCATAAATACTTTTGAGTGGAGGCTGCTATAATTTCCACTGAATTATTAATATAAGCATAGTTCTTTTTTAAAAAATTGTTATGGCAAAAGTATTCCTTTCATCTACAATCACAAGCAGATGCACATCTGAGAGGGATCCATACACCTTACTACAAAGGCTACTAAATGGAACATATTAGAAGTTCACATTTCTAGTTGCTTATAATTGTCAAACTAAGTTTTTCAATGGCAAGTCTCTCAATTGGAATAAAATACCTGTGTCAGATTAAGGTGAACAAACCACAAATAAACAAACCACAAACAACTGCCAGCTTGCTCAGGTTTACTTTCTAAAACAACTGTTAGCAGAAAGAAAATATTTTAGTGTGCTCCTGTCAAAAATACTGAAAACCGTTATTTCAAAAATCTGCATTATTCTGAAGATTTACAGCAAGGATAGAAAGCCTTGTGTTTTTGTGACTCTGTACAATAGTAGAGAGGAGCAGCCAGTAGCCATCCCTTGACCAAGGCCCACTGGACCAGTAAGGCACCCAATTCACACAGCTGGAATTCTTTTCCCTCCCAGAATCCGTCTTCTTCCAGAACACCCACCCTGAACAGTCTCTTTACACATGTTGTTCTCTGAATGACAGCAGGCATAGCCTAGAAAATTGCAAGGAGATATGGCCCAAAGCCTTGCCAAGTAGTGCTCCCGCAATGCCATGCTCACAAGGGACCGGTCTGTGGCTGGAAATTTGTCTCTTCTAAATTGCATCCACAGTAAGGCTGCTCCAGCCTGGGTCTGATGGGGTCTGGCCTTATAAGCATACAAATAATTCTTTATTTCTTTCTGTATTTCAAAAGAGTGACTGTAGGAGTTATTAATACTTCATTTCTAAGGTTGGCTAAGTACATATCAGATGGTAGTGGTTTTAGCCATTACTCATCATACCACAGATTTTAGTTTGAATATACACATTTATAAAACATTCAGATGCTTTTCTATATAGCCCCTGATTTAGTGATATCCCATTTATTGATACTACAACCTGTATGTAATTTTATATTGCTCCCTTGCTCTTACTGACCTCTTCCACTGCTCTAATCTACCCATTATCTACACATGGTAGACCTGCAGGAAAGTTTCAAACGAATCAGTGCTTTATGGTTTTCTTTAATTTCAGGAAGAAAACCATAAATAAGCTTAACAGAACTGGTGAAGTACCATTTAACATCACAAAGCTGGCACAAACATAGTTGTGTGTAAAGTTTTTTCCAATGCTCTGTTTTCTACAATTTACCTATTATTTCAAAATTTCTATGAACAGTACATCTGTAAAGCATTTCAGACTGAATAAATGAACTAAAATAAAGACATGCCTTTAAAATGGGCATTGTAAGGTAGAATTTGTATGTTTTACCTAAACAGTGATCTCATATTATTTAGGCACAATCAGTGGGTTAAGCTGAGATACATACTTGCATTTTCTAGCTCAAGTTACCAAAGAAGGAACTCAAAGCAACCAACACACCAACAGAAGCACACGGGGGAGGAGAGGGACAGCTGTAGTATTTTCCTGTTAAAATACACCACTATCTGAGAAAGACACCAAAACAAACCGAGGTAAAACAAAACAAAAGAAAAATAAAAAGAGGCTTTGTAGTGACAAATATACATACAGCACTGCAATTTTTGAGTTTAAAGAACAGCAATGTTACCTCTAAAAACTCCTCTACTAATTCATACCAAGGCTAGATGAAATATGAATTTTTAGCTAGGGCAAATATTTTAAAACAGCTGTTACAAATTACATGGGTTATTACCCACCAAAATAAGTTACAAATCAACATGTAAGTGGCAACATCAAAAGAAAAGTATGGTCACTGAAGAACAAATATTTAATGAGAATTTTCAAATTCTGCAGACACAGTATAATACATCTTAATATGCACTTCAGACCTGCTAAAAGTTAGTCAAATTTTCTAAAATGGGGCTCATTTTTATATATATGTGCTATTCAATTTAGTAACTGCTATTAGTATTAGTAGGAATTAGTTGTTGTAACTGATTAATACTAATATACTCATGTAGGACAATTAAATACATTTTTTTAAATGACAAACAAACAAATCAAGTAGAAGACCTAAAAAACATTCCCAAATTAAACTGTGTATTCCAAAGGGGATAATCTAAATGCTCTGAACATAAAGAATGTAATTTCTGAGGTCACCTTAACTCCAGGTGTCAATTCAAAACTATGACACTGACACAACAAAATTGTCCCCTCAGACAAGGTAACTGCTTTTACCTTTATGTGATTTCTGCAGCTGAGGTAATGGACACAGCAGAGACCTGAATAGAGTTTAATGCAAGGTTCACATATAACTTTTAATCCTGAGTACAGGGTTTTTCTTCTTTTTAACACAGCTTATGCCTCAGCTGTTTCATCACTTCTGAAACAGGATAATGCCCATGTACTTTCCAAAATACATTTCAAAGACGAAACTAATACTGACAAAGAGTTGAACTTTAGTGCTTGTAGGTATTTAGGAACATTTGGTGGGTGAAAAAAAAAGGTTTGGAGCATTTACAGTGAGAGCTCAACAATGCTCTGACATTTCAAGCGTACTGCTTTAGCAAAGAAAAGATAGCACTGCCAGGTCTGACCTCCTTCACAGAGGTTTTCATTTTACATTGGCTCATCAACTTTTCTTATTTGTTGTCTTCTCCTAAGGATGCAAACAGGGTAAATTGGCTATACAGAAGCAGTTTAATCATTCACAAAAGCAACAGAAAAGAATTAAATTTCAAAAAATTTCCCCCAAACTTAAGTTCTTACAAATTGCTACTTCGAGAAACAGAAAGCAAAAGCATATAAGAAATATGCTTTTAAATTGGTATTTAAACCCATTAAACAAATATTTGAGTATAAGGCTTTATGCCTCCAGTTATTAACAAAAGGCTGAGTGGATGCATTGTTATGTTACCTTAGAAGAATATATTCAGGGCAAACATAAAATTTGAATTTAAAATACACACTCCTGCACAATGCACACAAACACAAGCACACTTAGTAGTCATTTACTATGAGTTACTTCTTGTTAACCTTCCCATGGCTTCACAAATATTTTCATTTTTTGCTTCTTTTAATTAATAAATGTTTGAACTGACGGAAATTACAAACCATAATACAATTATACATTCAAAATATATTAGGTTTAAAAATGTGGTATTTTAAAGGGCTCTTGTCAAACAAGTAAATCAATTAGTCGAACTAACAGATTCTAGCATGTCCCTTAATGAGAATATTGACAATAACAGCTTTCCCTCTTCACAAAAAGACTGTCAAAAGAATCTTGATTACAGGTATTCATTAGAAAAGCTTAGAAAGCTCCTTAAAGCGCCCTGTAAAGTTAGAGGTATGTAACACATACATACCAATAAATAAAACTACATTTCTGCACTTGCCTCCATACAACATTCCAGTTCTCCATTTGCCAATGAGATTGTTTGGTGTTATAATAATTAATGTTTGAAAAAACACGTCTAGTGTTAGTGAATTAAGATAATTTTTTTCTTCCACATTATGACCACTTCAGTTTTCAAAGACAGCAAATTTTCAAATTTCTACTCATCTCACATAATCAGAATTGGAGTTTAAAATTGCCACATAAATCTGCAGAACCTGATTGACAGATTCAATTTCTCATTAAATACATGTGGGTATAGCCGCAAAGAACAGATGAAAAGAATGGCGACTGTCTTATGGGGTAACATGAAGCATTTTGAAAACTTACCCAGTTCTTAAACGCCTACTTGTTTATCTACATTTCCTGATAAAACGCAGATAACACACCATTTTTAAAACTGCACTGATATTCAACTAGCAAACAACTGCCTTCTGTACCCTGCTAAGTAAATCTACCTCCAGCACGACTTGGAGGGATACCTGCTTTGATGATCTGACGAGATACACTTCAAGCTATCCTCAAAAAAAAAAAAAAGAAAGATAAAGATGCTTGGACGCTTTCCTCTTCTCCATCTAACCTTATTGACTGACCCTTCAGTCAGCCTGCTCATGACACAAAGACAAAGCACTACGCACCCTTCAGAGACAGCTCCTACCCGTCCCATAACCCACACCAGCAGATGGATTGACACAGTCTCTAAATAAAGCCTGTCAGCCACACAAAGATAAGGTGTCATTAGCTGCGTGCAGATCGCTGCAATCTTCAAACACAAAGATTCTGCATATGTTCTTTGCTGTCAAAGCAACACTCGTTCCACAGGCCCTTCTAAATGCAGAACATTTCCCCTGGCTTTCAGGAAGAAATTATGTTTTAAATTGTGCTCTACGTTTTAAAACACATATAAGTACATATACGTAAAATGCTTAATCAAGTGCGTGAATACAATGACATGCCCATGAGAGGTGTTTTCTAAGGTAGACATACCCCCGCAGTAATTCCAGAATGCAGATTTGCTCTCTTCTGCTCTTATAAAAAGGAAACATACAGACAAATCTTTGCTAGACTATTACAGGCTCATACGCTGCAAGCGATGCAGCTGGTGATACCTGTGTGCCAAACACCCGGCACCGCCAAAACAGCAGGGGAAAGCCCGGGAGGTTAAAGTTTGCCGCGGGATACGGGAAACCTCCCGCGGGCTCCGCTGCCTGGCGTCAGCGCAGGCGGTCGCTGCCCGCGGTGCCGCCACTGCCCGCGTCCGCGCACCGAGGCCAGCGCGCTCCGCCGCCCCCGCGGCTCCTCACACCGCGAGCGCCCGGGG
>VYZT01023669.1:19031-76012 GCA_013400735.1 Pomatostomus ruficeps | reverse complement strand
GCCGCCGGCGGGGCAGGGCAGGGCAGGGCATCTCTGGCCCCGCACGGGCTCCCCTGCCGGGACACGGCCCCGCCGGGCACCGCGGCCCCCCGCCGCCCCGGGGCTCCCGGGCACCCAAACCCTGAGCGCCTTCTGCCTGCGGGGGCGTCCGCGCTGGCGACCAGCGGGGATTCCTGATGAGCGGGCATGTCTCCGCTCGGGGAAGGACTGCAGTGCATGTAGCATTTCATAGCTGTGCTGCTGTGCTCTTTCACGGCCATGCACCACCTTAAAGCTCTTCTCCACATCATTCATACGAATAGATGTATCGTCTATTTATATTCATCTATATTATTTTGGATGGAAAGGGTGATGTGATGCTAGCGAGAACATCCTGTTTGTCAGCTGTTTGTTTAAGGTCCACGAAAAATTAAGCTGGAAAAGGAAAGTATTGTTAAAAAATGGGGGAAGAAGTCCAATTTAAACACTGCTGAGTGCCAACGTTCAGCATAGACACTCTTCAAAGCCATGTTGCAGAGACTACTTAGCACAGTGGTAAGTGGGTGCTGCTTGTCATCACCAGGAAGCTTAAATGTTTTAAGCAGAGTAAGTAGCAATTACGGGTGCCATGTTTTTCAATGCTTCACTAAACACTTCTTGAAAGTGAGGTCTGTTGAATGCATGAATACTGCATCCCCCCCGGTTTGTAATCACCTCTGAACATTGGCCAGCGTTTTGGGGTTCCAGGAAGATCTGTTGGAGTCTTATTTTTATGCGTCAAGCAAATTTACTGCTCAGACGTCTGAGGCTGGGACAACATGGCTGTTTGATAATTGATTTCATTAAACATTCAGCATTACTCAAAACGGCCTTGCAGTGAGCTTCATAAAGGCTTAGGGTGAGATAAGCAGTCAAAATGTGAGTTTGTAGTAGCAAGATACCGGAAGACCTGACCTCAAAAAAAACAATGTGACAGCAAAATACAGCAATCTCTATGACACTTTTCACACAGATAGGGATCTCAAAGCCAGTTTAAAGTTGAGTTAATTTCCAAGTGGAACACAATTCTCCTTGTGTATGTATTTTCAAATGGAGCTCAGTTCACCAGTTAGATCTTCAAAGTGTTATAGACCAGGTAAATTAGTGAAGTGAGTAAACCATGCCTGCATGGGTGATATTGCTGCCCTGTGGCAGGCAGGAGACACTTCTGCTAGTGGAGCTGTGGAATACCTTTGAGCAACATCTTGTGGCTTCGTTTTACTGTGCAGGAAAAACATACAGCTAGCCATTATAAAGAACTGATTTGAATTTAAATTCACTTCTGTTTAGCACTGTCCTGCTTGAGGAACCTCTTCAAGGTCAAGCTAAGACATCTGGAGGCAGACTACGATTCTCTCTGGACTGCAGAAGATTGCTCTGTCATCAGACTCTAAGAACTGCTGCAGTGTCCAGGGGGCTCCCAG
This sequence comes from Pomatostomus ruficeps, assembly GCA_013400735.1. Classification (NCBI taxonomy): domain Eukaryota; kingdom Metazoa; phylum Chordata; class Aves; order Passeriformes; family Timaliidae; genus Pomatostomus; species Pomatostomus ruficeps. The sequence continues at coordinate 74,570 of VYZT01023669.1, read as the reverse complement.
TCCTGCCAGCACACCCCCACTTCATGGCATGTCCCAGTGCCGGCACTCCCTGACCACAGCTGCCTGTTGGAAGCACTGCTGGTGAAGCATGTTGCCATATACATTAAAATGGCTGAGGATTGAGTGCAACAGGAAAGCTGACACCTGTACATCATGGACAGGTGCATACCTTAGTCATTCTGGAGGGTGGGTTAGCTAGAAATGCCAGATTGGCTCATTCACAAGTCTAGGAGCTTAAAACTCTTCTCACACTGCTGAGGGGGTTGATCTGTTTGTGACCAGGCTGAGAGATACCTAAGCTTTGAGGAAGCCCCCAGGAAGGGAAGTGTTAGGAATTGGTGTCTTCCAGTCAGTACGTGTTCTGTGAGCATATAATATTCCATTCAATGGAGTCTTCCAGGATTAAAAGGGTTGTCATCCCTGAGGTTTTCTCTCAGCCAGACAAGGCAGTCTTTTTTTCTAGGAATTTACCAGCAGCATAGTGCCTTTTGCCATCTAATCAAGGACTCCCCTAGTTTGTCAGAGACTCCCATCCTCCCAGACTTAAAACGAGATCACTTCTCTGAGGACGTCCTCGAGAGCCAGGCTTTGATGTTTGTATGCAAAACTGGGATAATTTGAATGAGAGATTCCTAAGTGGCAGAACTCCACAGAATGCTTCTTTTTTAAAAAAATCAAAACAGCCCAAAACGTTTGTGTCTAGTGAAACTTGAGTTTTGTGTATCTCAAAGGATGGCAGCAAACTTTGTAGTTCAAGTTGGTGTCATCTGGTTTCCTTAGATGCTTTCTGTTTCAAAGACCTTGTATTGATATTTAAATCGCTTTTAAATCCTCATAAGGAGGACAACTGTAGAAAATATGTGTTATGTCTAGCAGAGTGAACAGCTAGATAGTGAGAATATTGATTCACACCTCTCCAACGAGTCTTATTAGTTGCTACTAAATTTTTTGTGCCATTCTACTTCATCAGTAAATATCTTCTTGAAATGAGAGAGAATATACAACCTACACAAATCCTTCTGAAATAGGATTGGGCAGAATATTCCCCTCACAATTCCCAAGGAAATAATCTAAAGGCTTTTTTGTCTCCTTTCCTCCTAGCCGACAGATACACTTTTCATAACACACTGCCTACCTGCTTTGCATGCTGTTATTGTCCTTTCACCTGGTTTGCATGCTGTTCTTGTCCTTTCACCTGGTTTGCAGCAGTGAAAAACTGGAAAATTTGAGCTAACAGGTGAGAAATAGCAACCACTGTGTCTTCCACAAGACAATTCTAGACAGCATGCTTCAGACAGTGGTTAGGAATACTTTGTCAGAGATCGGAGAATGAGATTTTTTCTGATCACATGGAGGACAATGAACAGAGTGCAGAAGGGAGGAGTCAGACTTTCAAGCCTTGTCTTTACCAGGGAAAATGCAAATTTAGTAAATTTAGTAAACTTGACCTAGCAAAGTTCATCCAACATCCAACTACAAGCTTTTTTCTGCCAGCTTTCAATGTTTTGCCTGATAGGAACATCCTTCTCCAGTCCTTCCAAAGACATGCTCTCAAACCAGCATCTCCGATGAGCCCGGGCTGAGCCTGCAGTGCCGTAGGTGCCGTGCAGAGGGGCAGAAGTGTGCACTAACATCGGGGGTGTAAGCCGGGGTAAAGTCCTTTCTTCCCTGGGGACAGTAACTTTAGCAAGCACAATAGTGCAGTACAGGCCTTTAAATCCTGCTCTCTGTTACCTTGTTGCAGGCAAGAGGGACTATTATTACTGTGTTCCTGGACCGGCTGCACAGCTAGCCCAGAAAGAAGAGATTCTGATCTCATCATCTGTAATAGTCTCTCTCAGTCTGGCAACCTGGTAATTCCCAACAGTGGTTCCCCATGGAAAGAGTTCGTATTGTACAGGAGAAACAAAAAGCAAAGCCTGGTCCTCTACCTAATGCAGCATAGTAGGAAAAGACTCACGTTTGTGTTTGGGAGATGCTACTCCCTATATTTTCTGTTTAAAAGATCATTGGTTTGTGTTATCATAAATCTTTTGTCCAGGCTTTTGAAATTTTAAATGCAGATGCACTTTGCATACTGCATGACTAAAAAGCTGCTGCTCAGAAGGCATCTTCAAATCCCCACATGTTTTATATTTACTTCAAAATCTTTTCAGCTATATGGTAATGTTTTTTCTTGCTGGTTCTTGATCAAGTGATAGCTGGTTTGTAAGTTTAGAACAACCACAGTTCATAAGAATAATTATGTACCAATTTCTGATCTTCCAAAATACCTTTAAAATGTTACATGTATTGACTTTCTTTTTTTCCTTCTCAGGTCCTTCTGGCTTACTAGGCAAATCTTGTTCACAGAATTTTTTTACTAGCTGTTTTTAATGGCAATCATTCAGCCATGAATTTTCCAGCAATAGCAAAACTTGCAATTGTGCAGATCCATAGTTTCACACTCTTCTGTTCTCATTAGAATATGTCTCCATTATTGTATTACAAAATCCATTACCAAACCCAAATCTATTTAACAGAAAAATGTTCAGTTCTATAAATAATACAAGAAACTGGTACCTGTAATGCAAGAATCAAGTTTGAACACATTCCTCATGATTCTTCCTTCAATTGAATCTCCTGTTCTCCATCTCATACCCTTTACTCTGCCTGTGCTTATTGTTCTGTGGATTCAAACCACTTAACTCCTCTCCTGCCTACTGTAAATCTAGAATGGCAAGAACGAAGTAGCCATTTACATACTCAAGTAAAATCATTATTTATGCCAATGAGGATTTTCCCTGAGCAAACAGAAAGGCCAAGTTCAAAACTCGGATGGAAGGAATCCACCTGAAGAAACAGAATAGCAACAAAGCAGTGTAAATGAAATAGGCCCTGCAATTTTCAGTACCAATTCACCATCAGTTTAACCAGATATACAGTTTGAGGAGTTTCCTCACACAAAATGGCACCTGCTAACCCTGGAACAAGTGTTCATTTCCTCTCCCTTGTATCACCTTTTTGCTCTCCCTTGTATCACCTTTTTGGCACTTGTAGTGCTATGTAGTCAGTGAAATTAAATGCCTGATTATGAATCATCGTGCTGTCAGGGAGAAAAGAGCAGAAGTCGTGGCTCAGGAGGAGGAGTATCAGATTATCAGCAATTCAAATTCAAGTTGGCTTACGTTGGTTCTGAATCCAAGTCGTCCATCCACCTCATCTACTGAGATAATATGTTCAGAAGAATTTCAGAGTATCACATATTCTAACCTCAAGTCGCTTGTTTTTCCACTTACCCTAGTCCTTTTTAACCTCAAACTGTATTTTCTGTGGAGTACAAGCTTTGTAACTTATTGCAAACTCTGTTTACAAATGTTACTATTCAGTAAATGAAACAGCTGTTGATTTCCATTGAAATCTGTTGTTTGTAGTGCTTGATATTCAGAAACTACAGGATACTGTCTCTTAGGAAAGTGCTCCTTTTCATGTGCCTCAATTTGGGCTCTCATAATCACCTGTAATTTCAGAAAAATGTGACTAGAGTTTCTAAAGTCAATATAGTGAGTGCTGAATTTGTCATTAAAAGTAAACCTTTTCATTTTAAAAGCAATGAAATAAAATGACAGTGTAGATGTAGTAGACTTCAGCTATTTTGAGGATCTTATTTCGTATGATGCCCTACTCTTTTTATAAAAATGGCATTATACACTGTCAAGACAACCTGTTAAATGGCTAACAGAGACATCTCTCCAAGTAGCTGACAACAGAAAATCATCATCAGATGGAGAAGTTCCCCAGGAATTGACAGTAGGCTGCTTCTATTCAACACCTCCTGCAATCACATGGGAACAAGTATAAATGTTGCTGATATAACTTCCAGATGACACAAAAGCCAGTTGAACAGTGATGTCACTGAGCTCAGGAAAGCATGGAGTGATCTGGATGACTTGTCCATTTAAAGAAAATCTTAATCTACAAGCTCCTTATTAAGTCATTGACTTTCGAAGAAAGAGTGCAAGATGTTTCTACAGAATGGGAGGACTTTTTCTTGGAAGGCAAAGCTTCTGAAAGGGTTTGGGGATCAGAATGGAGAAACAGCTTGACTCCCATTTCTGGTGTAATTCTGTAGAGAAAGGGGCTAATGAGATTCTTGCTTGTTTCAAGAGGGAGATCAAAAATAGGAATGGGAGATCTTCCCTCTGTAAAGCACTCCTGAGACCAGTAAAAAAAAAGTACAGATTTAGTGTTCATATGTTCAAAAGAATATGGAGAAGTAGGAGACGTGCAGAAAAGAGACATAGAGAATTATTCATAAGCTGAAGAAAATGTCTTGAGGTGAAAAGACTCTCAGAGTTCTCAGCCTTTATTTAAGCACTTGTTACTATGTTAATAGAAGAGGCTTATATGATCTAAGGGATGAAGGATATCAGTCTGTATAGTCTAGTATCAACTTTATGGAAAAGAATAGCATCAGTCTTGCTTATCAGAGATGGCTCAACATCTTCTCTTGGAAAGTCAAACTGTTTCATGTCACTACAGGAACACACAAATATCCCCAAAGATGCAGTAATTCTTAGATCTTTCGAAATATGAAGTACTAGTGAAAATCATAATACATATATGCTTTTAAAACCCTACAGTCACTGCTAGGGATGCTTGGGTATTATTTAAATTAAAAAGAGGGATAGTGAATAGATAGTTTTGCTTAATTTTCCTTGAGGGAGGTGGGGAATCCGATGCTTCTTGAAAAATGAACTTTCTCCCTGCAAATCTTGTTCTATTAGTCCTGAGCTTAGATATGAAATCTTTAGATCATCTACTTTGTGGCAAAAACAGGGAGCAAAGGAGTAGAAATAGCTGTTGGATGGAGAACAACCCTACAATTCCATGCCTTGTATTTCTCTCTAACTCTCTGTGTTCCTAAAAGAAAAGCCATTAGGAGAATTAACTTTGGTTTCTTGGGAACTAATTTCCAGAAGGAGGGAGTCAGAGCTGTGGAGTCCGTTCCTGCAGACTTTTGTCCTGGTGAAAACTGAGAATAGCATTGGTGAGTAAAACCACCATTCTGCCCCTGACATGTTTCTCAGCTTGGGTGTCTCTGCACACCTAAGCACAGCTGGGGCTGGGTAGGTAGGCACACTGGACTATAGGACAGACACTTTAGTGTCCCAAAGACATCAGCCGAGCTGGGTTCAGGTATTGCCTAGTCTGTGAGGGAAGACATGTGCCTGAAGTTGGAAGGGCTACATTTGAGAGAAGAACCTTAATTCAAACTAGCAGACCTTAAAGGACAAATGTAGATGTGCCAGAACTGTACACTGGAGCGTCAAGTCTCCAGTTTGTCCCAGGATAGTTTATTTATATAAACTTGTGGATGTGCATTTGATTAAAAAATAATCAAAATGTAATGACCTTTACAGATTCTGGAACAGAAAAACTGTCTTTTTATCTTTATATAAGGGTATGTGTGTGCATGTATAAATAAATACACACGCATTTGTCTCTATAGTACATTACTGTTTCTATTTTGACAGAATCTAAAGACCCCCATCCTAGTAATCTGTCTGTGAATGCCGTGTAAGTATCTTAACTCAGCTGACTTGCAGTGAATTAAGACTGGCTACTTAATGTAGACTTATGGATCATCAAAGAAGGTATGTGATTATTTTTTATACTTTTATAAGAAACAGAAATATTTACATTTTTAAAGTAAAATCAATAATTGCACCACCCTTTCAATATTCCAGCTTTAGCCCCGGGAGTGGAATATAAACTGTGCCAGACATGCATTCCCATGAGGGTTTTATCGTTGTTTTTGGCACAATCTATTTTTATTCAGTTCTATGGGAAATGCACACACTTTGTGCAGTTGCCAGAATGTAATTTCCCAACGCCCCTTATTTATTTCAAAGTGTACTTTTTTTAGATTCAATTGTGCTTTTGCAACAGCACTTTTTCACGTTTTATCATGTAAGTGCTCCTTGCTCATACTGAACCCATTTGGTGAGGACAGTGGCTACATATGTGGAGCTCAAAGGGCAGCCACATAAACTAGCAGAAGCCTTCCACGCTGGCCATAACAGTTGGTTTTCTTTTTCAGGGTCTCCCATCATCCGTGTTCACTCCACCTAAGGCTGCATGCGGGGAGCTAGGAGTAGAATTCTTGCTTTATTCAGATTCCGCTGTGTGTATCAGAGCCCAGTGGTTGTTGGGAGATGGTGATGGCCTGCTGAAACCCCTCCCTTTGGGCCTGCCTTGCAGGACAATTTGGAGGCTGCCCAAATCTGCAGCAGGTTAATCCTTATGGACCATCTAGGAGCTGGGGACAGCCAGAACACGTCAAGCTTCAGACTGGTTTACAACACAACCATTTCCTAAGGAGCAACAGAGAGGTTCAAGCTGATAATGTACAAGAGAACAGATTTGGCTGTGGAACCTGCCCCAAAAGGACAGTTTACCTCCATGAGGACATGGTCCTTAGTCAACATGTCCACTAAAATTTGCATGGTGCTTTCCAGGTCAGCAAAATTTTCTGTCCCAAGGTCACTTTCACTTGTTAGACTTTTTCCTCTCATTTACTTTAAGGGTTCATTTTTGTGTTAAAATCAACTTGACTATGTCCTTACATCCCTGCAAACCATCCTGTTAGATCATTGCCATAAGACATAGTCAAGGACTCTCATGTTCAGACACAGTTGCAGTTCTAGGACAGTCCTTTATAAAGTGCCACAGACACTTCTGCATATAAATAGGGCACCACTGAAGAAGACCTCTCCAAAACTCCCTTGCAGTGCTGTTTGAAGGACATTTTAATACTTGCCCCAACCCTGACTCATCTGCAATACAACACCACAGACCCGGCACCATAACATCTGCATAAATGCCCTACTCTTAACTCACAGCTTTCTCCAATAAAGCCTTCAGACAAATAGGAAAAGGAAGAAATGTGGTCTTGAGGCCAAACATTGAAGTCAGTAGTCCTTCCAACTTCTGCTACATCTGCCTCAATTTATACCTGGTAGCTCAAATGTGAGTTTGTTCCTGGAGGTTTGGCCTGACTGCTTGCAGAGAGGCTTGGTAACCGCTCGTAATACACAGAGCAAGGATCCAGGGTCAGGGTGCTTCCCTTGCCCTGCAGGTTTCTCCATCATCCTTCTGCCATCTAGATGATGGCACAGCTTTGTCCTTCTGGGACTTGGACAAGATGCAGATGGGTTTGGTAGCAGCTGGCAAGGCACATGGACTACTGAGATGCAGGAAGGTGAGAAGGTTCTCCATGGGTGCGAGTTCATGACTACATCCTGAAACTGTGGTCCATTGCTGGGGCAAGGACTCAGGGAGAAAGGCTGCAAGGTTACAAATGTTACACATTTTCCTTAGCAAGTCCCCTCAAATGTTTCCATTTTCTGGGCCTTTTAATTGGCAAAGGCAACAGGCAAAAAGCAGCCCTCTGGAGGTCTGACAACATCATAGCCTTCCAAAGCCCTGTAACTCGCGAAGGAGAGAAAAATACTTCGAAATTGGGCATCTGTGGGGAATCAAATTTCCATGAAGTGGCATGGAAGTGGAGCTTCTCAAACTGACAGTGTCAAAAGAAGCCTCCCCATCCAGGTCCTTCCACACACATCATTGTGACAAAAGCATCTTTCCCTGAAAGGCCAAGGACCCCCACCAAGGAAAGGTACACTGCTGCCCCTCCAGTCAGCCTTCAAAATAACTGTTTTCCAAGATTGTCTACCAAGTCAATTGATACCAAGATAAATCTTCATTAGACATAAACTGCAGAATGCTTTCTTCCTCCCCACCCCTGGAAAAAAAAAAAAAAAATAAAGGAAAAATAAATCAGTATAATCAAGAGCTGCAAGGGCTGTAGGCTTGTCTCTAGTAGCATCTCTGGGCTGTCAGATACTTCTAAGTTTTGGATTCTCAGAATAAGAAAAGTCTTTTTTTCTCACAATTTTTATAGAATGTCATAAGCAATTGGCTAAGGCATCCTAGGACGCCTAGGCTGAAATGGATCTGTGCAGACAGCACAGCTTACAAAGTCCATATGAATCTGCATACTTCTCAAAATCATGTCCTCTCATTTTCCTGAGTTCCCTTCTCATGAACACATACATTTAAAATCCAGATTTCTCTGGTAGCCCCACTGTTAATGTTCTAAAATTTCGTAAAACAGGCCACTAGGTTAGAAACACTAGCAGAACTTCAAGACAGCAGAGCTGCCCTTTCCGTAAGAAAGAAAGGGACATGTAATTTCCCCAGAACAGTCACTCTGAAAGGCAAGAGTCACTCATTAAGCATCCCTTTGGCTGCCTGTGATAACTAGGTCCTTGTTTTGATGTTCTTTTTCTGAAGGTGATGATGAAGCAATGCAGCAGGAATGCAGACACAGAAGTATTGGATCTTTGAGTGAGAAAATTCCCCTTGACCAACCATTTTCCTGACAAGACCACTCATCTTTCAAAGTAAGTCCTCAGCTTTTTATCCTGCTCAAAAATGCCAAAATGTGTCTGGAAAGACTGCAATATGGATACTTCAGAGATTCCCTGAACAGAAATAGAAGAGGAAGATGCAGACAGCAGATAGCCTCTTTTACTAATATTACACAGCCAGATTGTCCCATGGGAGCTGGCAGCAAGGTCCAGCTGATCTTATCGTTATTGTAAAATAGGATAAAGATTATGGAGAACACAGTGAGATTGTGTTCAGCACCACACCACTGCCCTGGCCAGTTTCCAGTGTGATACTCACCAGGCTGAGATCTTTTACTTAATCCATAAAGCGCTAGCCTAGTTTTACTCTATGGAATCAATTTCACAAGGATTAAGATACACGGAGAAGCCCAGCCATCACTGCAGCTGGGGCGGTAGGGAAGGTACCTGGGCTGGGGTTGCACTGGTCTCCTTGCCTGTCCTGGGAATGTCCAGATCAGGCACATCTGCATATCTGGTGGGCGCTTACAGAAATGAGACAGCTCTTTGTGAATCTCCACCATTTCTTACTCTTTCAACGCAGATGCAGAGAGAAGGGAGCACCATAACACACCAGGAGGAAGGGCTGACTCCTTGCAAACCTTTTCTTTGCCTGCACCTCTGTGTGTTGTTACATATCTGGTGTGGGCAGCACAGTTCCCTGCTTGGCATCGGCCCAGCTGGATGGCAGGTCAGGAGGATGGGAACGGGGAGGGAGGAGTGCAAGCAGACAGCAACATAATGGCTCTCCTGAGACAAAAAGACAACACATTCCAGCAGGGGCCATCCTGGGGAACTGCAGCTAATCATGTCCTGGGCTCTGATGTGCCTGGATACAAGGTAAATTTGCATTTCATAGTAACTGAAATTTTTCGTATTTGATAGCCAAAGAGCAGTGAACTTTATGCCATGGAGATGCTCTCAGTGAAAGCTGGCAAGCCAACCTTCAGTCACCCTATGCCTCTTTTTGTGAGGGGAAGCTTTGGTACAGAGGCGGGCACACCCCTTTGTGCTATGGAAATGGCTCAACACTCCTAAATGATGGAGGAGAGTGTGGACCCAGTATTGACTGTATCAGAGTAAAACTGATTTGCATTCACAGAAAACAGTAGGCTTTGATTAGGCCTACATTATACAAGAAGTGAAAACCTTTCATGTCCTGCCAGTGTTTCAGAGCATCATATACAGAACCAGTACAGAGCTCACTGAAGATGCTAGAAAGCTGCTGCCCACTACAGATGATGTTGGGGTCAGGTCCTACTGGATTCAAATTATTTTCTCCTGTGAAGTGGTAAGTTAATGAGACATGAGAAAGAGATAAGAACAACGTCTCATAGTCTTTAAAATACAGAGAAAACCACAGAATCAAGGAGTAGCTGAGGCCGGCAGGGACCTTTGACAGTTGTGTATTTCAGGCCCTGCCTGTTGCCTCTTGCCTGGTCACTGTGCACCACTGAACAGCCTGGCCCTGGCTCCAGGATGAGCCGTCCAGCTCTCTAAGCCTCTCCTTGTACCCCAGGTGTTACAGGCCCTTAACCAGTTGTCGTGGCCCTTCACTGGACTCACTGTGGTGTGTGTGTGTCCGGTACAACTGGAGAGCCTTCATCCTGCCAAGGTGCCACGGAATGGCAGTGCAGCCATCTGGCATGTCAGCCACTTCTCTCTGTTTTGTATTTGCTGCAAACCTGCTGAGGCTTCTCTCTGTCCCACCACCCAGGCCATTAACACAGCTGCATCCTCACACAGGGTGACCCGCGGGGCATGTCACTGGTGACAGTACCCAAGGCAAAGGAACAGGTAAGGATTTTGTGCATGGAAGGGTTTAATTTCTGCTGGTCAATATATGGAGATGTAAGAAGTGTTCTTTTAAAGGCTTATGGAAGAACATACTTTATTGGAAACAGATTAATAAGTGTTAGAATTTATTTTGAAATGCCTGTTATTTTAAAGTATCTACTATTTAGTAAAGCATGAAGCATCATTTAATTTTAAACATGTGCAGCATTTAAGACTTGGACTTTTAGAACATGTAGATATTTTAAAATAACTCCATTGTGTAAACAAATCATTGCTTGATAGTGCAATGTCTTGAAAACATGCTAAGTAATTTAATTGATGATTTTTGTTTTCTTTCTGTGTCTCAACCATTGGCATTCTTCAGTTTAGATGTCAACATTTCTATGCCTGGAAGCTGGAGAATAAAAATAGTTACACTCTAGAAAAGGGGCCGTGCTGAGGGTGAAAGGTCCTGATCGTGCAAGTTCTTGCTCACATAGAATCTCAATGGTACTACTTGGGTGAGGAGGAATTACTCACCCAGCAGAAATTACAAAATGAGGCTGATCTCTGCTACTAAAATGGTAATAACTCAAACATGGAAAAGATTATTCACTCTCTGATGAAACAGAAGGAGCCTGACTGTACAAATCCGTGACTTTTAAAAAAACGGCTAGGGCTGAAACTCACTGGAAATCTGTTTTGAAACAGACGAGAACCTCCTGCTAAGCTGTTGGACTGCAGTGATGTTTCAACAATTGGGATGTTTTTAGTGTTTTTGTATTGAACATAGATGAACTACAAGGATTTTAGGCCTATTTGGAAGCCAACTATGTATTCATGTCAATATTAATAATGCCTTGGAATAGACAGAAAGCTTGAAAACTATTTGTTTACATAAATAAAATTCAGTGCATTTTTGGAGTAACTTCATTCTATGGCCTTAAAAAGAGTCTTCTTGGCACAGTAAGATGACCTTATCCTTAGAAAAATAGTATTATAAGTCAGAAATGTCTTTATTTCCTGACACAGCAGGACAAATAAACCACTTCAATTCCAAGGAATCCAGCTTGTTCATATGAAACCTAAAGAGAATGAACACATCACGACACTACAATACTGATTGTCTGACTCTTTAGACAAGGGTGAGTGTCTAATGGCTGTTTTCCAAACAAAGAGCACTCAGTTAAGAACCAGGGTGCATGTCAAGGAGGTTTTTAAGGGGCATATTACTCACAGCTCAAAAGTGGATAAAGAATATCAAATAGGCCACAGAACTCCTTCTACTACTACAAGTAAAGGGGGAAAATTTCCCCAAATCTATAAATCTTCTATTCTATTCTCTAGCCCTTTTCTACCTGGCCCACCACCTTCTCTGATTCTGAGCACCTCTATACTGACTTTCAACTGAAATTTGCTAGAAATGGCAGCAGTCCACTTCCAGGATTCAGGGATAGTCCAGTTGTTGTGACCAGACCCTGCATGAGGTCTCTGCCACACCTGGAGAGTTTCAAAGCCATTTGCAGCAAAAGGCATTTACCACAGTGGAAGGTCCATAATTCTCAATTCTTCAAAACATCTCAACTCATCTAATCTAAGCTAGTAGTTCCCAGGCTGCAAACAGGCACCTAAACTTTTCAACTGCTGGTCCCATTGCCCTTTGTTCCTTTTAAGACTTTCCTCTAAGAGAGGATGATCCCATGAGTAATAAACCAACTTCCTCACTTGCTTCTTCTCTGTTGTTTGTGGCAGACACTCCCCAGCTGTAGGTTGGAAATGAAAAATCTTCTCCAGTGCAAAGCTCTGCTTAGCACATCTTGGTGGTTCTCTCACAGAGAAGGCAATGGGCAACACCGAAATCTTTTCTGTTGTTTCAGTGCACTTGATTCTCCTTCTTATTCACCTTTCAATTGGAAAAAAAATGGTTTTTTTAACAAATCTAGGATAGCTTCTTACATGGGAATCTCTGTAGAGACTCTTCCACTCTGTGTATGGGTAGGTCTACTTTTAATCAGTGCTGATTTCCTCCTTACTTGTGGTTGTCTCTGAGCATAATTGTTGTATTTGGAATAACAGAGCAATTACCTTCTCCAGATCTCAGTGGTTTCCTCTGTTGTCCTTATTCGTGATCTTGTGAGCAGTTGTGTGCCTATGGACCTTTGTGTTTGGCCAGCTTTTACTGTTGGATGAAGGTCTAACATTTTATTGCTCAGCAGCATTTTCATAAATAATCCATTTCCAGGGTAAGACTGCAACTGATTAGTTTCTTTGCTTGGGGAAAAGATCAGAGGTCCTGAAGAAATGGAAATGTCATGTTTTTTGTTAGATTAAAGGCTGTTCTTGGACCTTGTTGGTGATTAGGCTACTAAAAACTGAACTGGTCTGACTTTACAAGAATATAATCCATCAGAAGAGATTCACAAATAAGGTGGGTTTTTTTCTTTTTTGTCTGGATTAGCTCTTTTTCTGAGCAAAATAAACCTATATATTGCATTAAATATGTCTCCCACCATTGTTTATTTGCAGGCCTGTTCTGTAAAGGATAAGCCAATTTCCTCTCAAATGCAGTTGATTTCTCTGTAACTCACTCTGACAGCAGTGACAATCTGTTTGTCACAGAGCTATTGGTACATACCAATTTATATATTAAAAGTAGCTGGAGGTGGAGCAGTCTCATAGGTGGCTTAGAACCTTAAAACATTGTGTGAAGGTTCATCAGATTACTCCCTGGCTTTGAGTTGGTTTTTTTTTTTAGTGATGGTATTACCTTGGGAAAAATACTGCTCTGGAATGTCCCAGTTATGCTCCATGCTACAGTATCCAGTATGATTCCACGGCAGTGTGGGAACACATCAGGCCTAGGCCGGTAGTGGGCTGTTTGCCATTCTGGGGTGAATTGTTTCTGGCTCAGTACCATATGCCTGAGGGTGGCATGTGTCTTCTCAGGAAGGACAAATTGCTCTCCTTCACGTTTGCTGCTGGCATGCCAAAGAGGCCTATATTTAGTACTGGTACTGTTTAGCCAACAAGCTGGGAAAATTGTCATGATGATGCCACGAAAGATTTACCAAGGCTGTTTTCCAAGAGCTGAAGAAGACATGGTTGAAGTGGGCTTTGAATTTCCAGCTTTGAATCTTACTGCTCCTATTTTCTGTGGGTACAGTACATCCTTCTCCCAAGCCCAGGCCTGTGGTGTTGCAGCTTGAACTGAGCTCATTTACTCCGATTTGGCATTGGTGGGATTCCTACAAAGCTGGCTATTTTCATACAGATCTTGGTACTCAAAATTCTGCTCTCTTGCTCTGTTGAATCCTGGCTGTAGCTGTTGCTGCTCCTTCTCCCCCAGTGACATGTGCTGTCCTGGCTGCCTAAAGCACACATGGTCCAGATGTGCTGGGAGCAGAGATCCAGAGAGCAGCAGCAACTGTTCCCATCAGAACCCTCTTTGCCTCTTATCTGCACTGGGCACATGGTTTACATACCATTCAAAAAGCTCATGAGACCGAAGGAAGTGTGAGCCCTGACGCTCACTGCGAGAATTTCACCTCCTCTGTTCCTTTCCCTTGTGAAAAGAAGTGGAGCAACACCATGGGGTTATCTTATTTCTTATTTATCTTATTTATTTTATTTCCACCCCAAACTGGCCACAGGGACATTCACTGTTCAACAAGAGCATCTGAAGATCCCTCTCCTGAAGGCCATGCCTATGGGAAGGTCTCAGTTATCTACTGTTTATATTAAGCTGGAGTTACATTTTCAACTGGTAATTTATACTTAGGCTTTGCATACATAGCAGTGCTAGCAAGAGGGTGAAAAAATTACCTCTTGAGGAAAAAAAAGGCAAATATCCCAATGTAAACATTACTTTATTGCTTTTATTTAGGCTGTGTGAAAGAATGGACATTCATATGGAATAAGCTAAACTAAACAGGCTTTTTATTAACAAAACTTTTCAAACACATTCTCTCCTCACAACTCAGCCCAAGATACATGAAAAAAAGATTAAGAGAACTCTAATTCTCTAATTTCATACCCCTAAAGAATCCATATGACTATTACTTCTTGACACGCATTCTCATAAGCAAAGGAATTTGGGAGTTATTCTTAAAAATATTCTCAAAAATGTACCTTAATCCTTTGCTTGGGCATTTAAATCTTCATTTCCATCTGAAGCAAGTGTTTCTTTTGGCTGTTGTAGTTATAGCCAAAACATGAAAAATCATCTGTGCTTGGGTTGGCTGTATTGGAATCTTCTATATGCTAAGCAGGAGTTCTCAGGGCTGGCTAATACTGCACGTTTCCTCTTCATTTGCGGTTTCAGTATTGCTGGCAGGATATTGCACAATGAAGAGCACGGTGTTATCCTTTTTCCCTGTATGTCCCTCCTATAAAAATGAGGTTGTTCTGCTGATTTAATTACTGTGAGGACAGATCATCTCTTAGGTGTCTTGTCACAATACTGACATTTCTTGTGGAGATGATAAGTGATTTGACACTTCTTATCATAGTACAATTTCTAGCTTGTCTTCTAGTGAACAAATGTTGATTAATAATCCTTGACATTAGAAACAAATCACAGCTTTTGCTTATTTTCAGTAGTTCAGTAAACTAAAGGAAGGTCTTGACAACCCTAATTTGCTGTGCTTAGTAGATGATTGACTATTTTTGTGTATTTCTCATCTTTCTGTCCATTAGGCCAAGAAAAATCTGAAGAGCAGGTTGTGCATGTCTGGGACACCCACCCTGTACAGACCTGTTAAATCCCTCAGATGTTTGTTGTTGACTATTTAATAAATTCACTGCAGATCCCTTACGTAGCAAACACTGCCACATGGCAACTCACAGCTATGAACATTCTTCAGGTCATAAATTCCCTCTAGTCTATTTATCTGCCAGGAAGGTATTTGCTTGCATTTTCCAATGGAGCTCTTTCTCCATGAATAAAGTAGCATTAAGACAAGTGCAAGACAGAAACCAGTTGTTGGAGGGCAAGCTAATATACACTCCTAGCTTGGTATAAGGCTTCATAAACCATAGATTTTAGGAAAAAGTACATGGTAAACTAACAAGAAACATATTACTCCTGTCAATTTGTAGAGTCTAAATGGCGTAAAGAGACGTGAAAATGCAGTGAAGATTGATGTTTCTTCACAGTACACCACTCCCCTCGCAGGCTGCAAGCTTTGTGGGGCTCTGTCAGAGCCTGATTTGCTGTATTGTCAGCTCCCAGGTTGTTTGACTGAGTTTGAAAAATTACCATAGTAATCAGCTGTCACAGGTAATGGTTTCCTCTGAGTTTAGAAACAGCAGCTGCCAGCTCCTGCTGTGCTCTGTTGGGTGCACCAGGCATTGCTGCCAAGATCCTTGGGTTCTGGTTCTGGGGTTTTGAACAAAGGAAGCAGTCTGTGGCTATTTTTGCTCATTCTTGCAGGGGAAGTGCACAGCCGACTCCCCTTGCATGTACCTTTTGAGAGGTCTCCTGAGTATGGTTCTGAGAGCAATTGAGGTGTGTCAGTTGTAATGACCAGGTACTATTTCTGCACTCTGTACCCCAGAGCTCTGTTTCTGCCTTCCACAGTTCTCTGGTAGCCAAGAATACTTTTTTATTCTGCAAGTTAACCATAATTCCTAAATCCTCCTCAAGGATTGATTGTCCTAAAAGATTCAATGTCTCATTGGTCTCATTTTGTCTTCTAATTGGCACTGAGCAGTTTGGGGGGAATTACCTGTTTCTCCAAATGTTGGGGGTTTTTTTCAGCCTTTTATAATGATATTCTTTTTCCTATGGGCTTCTGTGTTTTCATGCCATACTTTTATGTCTTTTAAATAATTCAAATTTCACAAATCCACAAATTAAACAATTTGTGGATTTGTGAAATTTCTGACATGTACAAATATTTGTTTTTCCTGTTTGAATGGAAACATTGCTACATGGGTTTTGTTCCCTCATCTACACTCATGGAGCTTCTCCCTGTAACAGTGCCAGCAAGTTATCCACTTTTAATGGTGTTTAAATTGTGTTTTAAGGGTTGTGGTGTCCATTTTTGGAGGTCTTGCTGTGAACTATGTGACATCTGCTGTATTACAACAAATCCTGGCAAGCTGTTATGAGCTATACTGTTGCTTCTAAGCCTTTTTGACAAAATGATGCATTTAATTGTCTTCCTATGATTCAGTTTCAGGTTATAATCTCTTGATCTTGTAAATAACAATAATAAATATTTCTTGTAGTTTATATTTGATGTTGTTGCAAATTAGGATATTGCAATTATGATAAAGACTTGTCCATATATCTTTTTTATTGCCCTATCTCTTGTGAAGGTGGTATTCTAGAGTGCTCTCTGAAGCACTGCTTTACAGGGAGCAAAGCAAGTACCTTGCTTCTCAGAAAGTGCAGTTGCTGATGCCACTAGCTAAATTGATCACAGTGTTGGACAGCACGCATACATGATACCAGGCGGGACAACTAGACTGTGGTGGCCCCACATTATTGCTTTTTTTTGGGTCTTGGACATTCTGAAAAAGGGCTGTATTTCTCTTATTATTGCACTTAAATGCATTAAGGTTTATCCACTTTTCCAGCCAAATGTGTATTCACTATGAAGTTCCTTTTCTACCTTGAGCCCATTGATAATAGTAGTCAGGAGGGTGAATACAGAGCATTAAACCTGGGAAAGCTTGGTCTGCCAGTGCTTTGCACCTTGAAGCATATACACTTAGATTATCCTCATTTCTTTTGCTGTTTCCTTTTCAGAGTCAGGACAACTTTTAGCAAGTTTCTCCCAGTGCAGGTGTTGACAGCATCTCCAGCTACCAGTGCTTTTGACATGTAGTTCTTTTGCTGACATTCAGCTCTGCATATCCTGGCTGTAAGACACAGACAGTTTATTCTGGTTTTAGATTTTGAAGTCCAAGTAACAGCAACAAGAGAATAGAAATGAAGAATTAGAGTGAAGATCCTGAGTAGAAGGAGCAGCAGCAGCAGGGAATAGTCATTCATATTATAATTTAACCTACCAATAAAAAAAACCGAGTAAAGTTTATGTTTTATCAACTATATTTATTCTCACTGAATAGTCGTGATAACACCACTACTTACGTGGTCTGAGTCCCATGAAAGGACCTTTCAGTAACATACTGCTGAGACCTAAACCCTGCAAAGCACACAGTTCATCCTGGCACTTACACCCTCACTCTACATCCATTTTTGCCAGAGCTGCTGCCACTGGGTCCCCATTCCCCTGGGAGGGCTGCAGCTGCACCCAGCGGCCACCTCGTCCCCACAAAGCTGGTATCAATCACCATAGGACCCTTAAGTCTCTGGTCTTGTTAGAGGCCCTCACATTGGTGTGTTGTTGCAATGACCAAATCCCAAAGACTGTCCTCTGAAAGATTAATGTGTAGCTAATTAGCATCTCCCTAGAATGGAAGGTCTGCGGTACATGAAGAATAATTGCCTGCCTTTGCATGAACCATCACCTTGAATTGAAAGGTCCCTGCCTGGAATGTTTTGGTTTCAGACTACTTTAAAGTTACTGAGATCTCTGGGCATTTTTCTCTCCAGGTAGACAGAATTACTGTTTTACAATGTTTGGAAAACCCATCATATTCTGTGGGAAGGAAACAGGTTTGTAAAACAGAGATGCTGCCATGAATGTCATCAAAATGAAGGATAACTTTGGCTGGAGGGAAAGCATTTCCTGAGGAGACCTGTTTATTTCACCAAGATTCTTTCGTGCAGACATTTGGCAGCTGAGCAGATGATCTGCCATCCTGCATCAGAGAGAGAGTCTGTCCAGGGCAGTATCTTGTCCTGACAGGGACCAGCTCTAAATACTTCAGAGAAAAATGCATTTCCATCATGATGGGAAATAACTTCCTCAGGTGATGAGTTTACTGCCAGTCCCAGACACTTGCTGGTTGAAGAAGCACTAGACTAACTTTTTAGGGGTTTGGGGGTTTTTTGTTAATCTCAGGTTGTTTAACAGTAAATACACTGAGCAAAATTCAGTTCTGGTCATATCTTGAATTGCTAATGAACTCTTTATCATGAACTGCATTGTGGCAGCATATTTCTTAGGTTATTAAACATCATAGCCCTCTAAGCCTTTTGCAGGATAATTGGTTTTGATAAAGAAAGGTATATTCAAAGGCAAAGGAGGATCTGGTACAAACTCTGAGCTGTAGCCTTAAAACTGTTTTGTACTATGGGTTATTAACATTTCTATTTTCTTTCAACTTCTCCTTTCAGGGATCTTTTCTGGGTATTATTCTTCATTAATTAGATATAACTTGTGTATCTACTCACTGATTATCTTATAAAGAAATGCTTCTATCTACAGTGTATTATTTTCCTTTTTTTTTCCCATGCACTGATAAATGGATCAGTGGTAAACTGACCATAGGCACTAAACCAAAGACAGCTTTGGGAGTGTGACCAGCACTGGCACATGGTGACTCCTAATGCTGAACATCAAGTGACTGCACCCAGGTGTGGGATGTGCTCGCACTTAGGAGATACAGCACTTCTGCCATGCACAGGAATCTTTTGTTAGCTAAAATTAACTGACACGTGTTTCTGGCAGTGCTGCTACTGTTTCCAAAGTGACAGCATCCCCAGAGAATACCTGAGAAAAAGCACATCTTCTTCTAAACACTGCCTACCTGCCTTCCCCAGCCTGCGGAGGGCTCTTGCCATGTCAATTGCTGCCAGGAACCCTCTGAAACAACAACCCCCCACTCCCAGGGGTAGGAAGGAATTTATCCTGTCCAGGGTCCACTTGCTTATTATTAACAGGCTCTCCCTTGCTGGGTATGAGACCCACTGATGCACAAAAAGCCAGGAGAAGCCATGGCCCTCTGACTGCCTCCTTGTATCAGAAGACTAGAACAGGTCACCAGTGCCCTTTTCTCTACAGACTGTCAGGGTTTGGAATACTTTTCTTTTTTTGTTTAGCTCTCTGTGTTGGAATTTTTTCCCCATTCTACTTGCTGGAGGGTATAATGGGTCAGTGATTAGTTACTAGAAAGCAATAATGGGCGAGTGATTAGTTACTAGAAAGCCATAATGGAAGTGATTAAGATGAGACAAAGAGGTGACTCTGAGATGGGTGCGGCTGGCTAGCCCTTATCTGGACTCTCTGATAGCTGGGATTGTTTCCCCTCGGAGAGGGGCAGGGCTACTGAGACTGGGGACAAGTTAAAAGAAAGCCGAGCAGAGCTGGAGGGTACTCTTCTTCGCTGCTGGACATCCAGAGGAGAGAGACAGAAGCTGCTGGAGCTCTAGGGAGGATCTGCCATCACTGCAGGCTCCTGTCTCCAACTGGGTGCTTCTATCCTTGCTCGCCGACTGGCTGTGACCGTGACTCCATCAAAGCTGCGTGTTTTTCTACCAACTCTCCATTGCCTGCTCCAGGGTCTCGAGGGAAGGAAACTCGGGGTTCCCGAGCCCCTTTCTTCCCCTCTCAGGGGAGTCATCGCACCCCTCCCTGCGCACCAGGAGTACCAGTGCCCCTGCCAGCTGTGACTGTGACATCATCAAGGCGGGATTGCCAACAAGCGGGAAGAGACTGTCCGTGGGTTTTAGAAAAAATCTCTTAAACATGTTAAGTCTCAATACTCTCTTAATGACAGATGAAATGCTTCTAATAAGTGCAACCAGTGTATTCAATGAATATCTAAATATAATCACATTGTACACCTTAGCTCCATTTCAACTTCTCTTGCTGTCCTGGAATATAATTAGGATGGAGCCTTAGGGACATACTCACTGCTAACCAACATCTCGATGACCTTGCTGGGGCCAAAGCAGATGTCAAGTCACAAGTCTGAGGCACTGACTCTAAGAATAGATTCTAGTTTCCACTGTTAGGTGCAGTTGTAATGTGAATGAGACTACCAAGAAAATATAATAGATCTCAAAGTAGCCCTTAAAATAATTTTCAAAACATAATCTTAAGGCTAACAGGAGACAATGATGATAATTGAGACCTACACAGAAAATTTAGTGATTTTTTTTTTCTGCCTGCTGTGTTAGAGCTTCTCAAAAAGGTTAGTGGTCAGTGACTAATTTACATTTCCTGGTTTATAACCCTTAGAAAACCAGTTATTCTGAAGGGCCAGTGCATTTATACACTGGGAGACTCAGGAAATTGTGGTTCAGCCTCCTGCTCCAGGAGTGGTATCTGTGCTAAAGCTCCAGATCTCCAGGCCTTGGGAACACAGCTGCTGCTGTAGAACAGGACAGCCAAGCGCTGTCTGGGATACGCAAACGCGTCCTTGTGCCCACCTCCTCACCTGAACAGCAGTTCCTCTGCCCCCTGAGGCTGGACTGCCTTGAACCACATCCCTGCATTGTTTCTCCTGGTGTCAGGGCTTGTCAGAAAACAAGGCCACTGGTGGGTGGAGGTTTTCAGAGGGACACAAAATCCAGCCGATAACCAGCCTCAGGATGGCGCAGCCTTTTATAATGAGATGCTGGTGCCCACAGCTTGCTCCGTAGGTGAAGAGGAGGTTGGGCAGCTACTCTGGATCTCCCAGAAGTCAGGTTGGCAAACACCCAGCACCCAGAAGACACAAGGCAGCCTAGCACTGCCCAGGCAGCCCAATCATAGGCTGCATGGGCAAAAAAAGCAATGAAAAGTCTGGGAATTTGCTCAGCACTGAGGTCTGCACCAAACACAGTTCAATACAGCACACTGTAAACTGCTGATAAAAATCATCAGCCTAAGCTTAGTGCAGGACTGAACGACTTTCTTCTGGATGCAGATCTCTTGTAGACCTTTTCCTGCAAATGAAGGCCACTTCAAGAGTGCCATTTCCCTTGAAGTTGTGATTAGCATTTATTTCCCCATGCCAGAGTTAAATTTAGCACTAAATCTACTTATTTTTTAAAACTAGGAACTTACTAAAATCTTCAGATTTTTCTCTTCAAAGAACAAACCAGGAATGAATAAAGTGCTTTTAGAAACTGGTAATATTCTATTCACATTTTACACTTACAATAAGTGCAATTCTAATACTATAGACTATTAAAATTTAAGAGATCTGACATAGTACAGAGTTATTAATATGGAACTAAAACAATTCCTCTGAGTAGGATTTTGAATATGATTTCTTACTGAGATTAGGTAGTCTAAGAAACTGGATAAAAAATATTTACACGCATTTTGGGCTAAGCTGCTTATTCATGAATAATAATCAAATGAATAGAACATGTCAATTTATTTCAAATCTATAAAATACAAATCTAAAAATATCATTTTACAGACCATATTCAGCATTTAGTTTTTATTTTAGTATGATCTAAAGCCTATCTTGCACAGAATAATAATGTAACAGAATAACAAAATAGTCTGCATTTTAAACTTAGAGATTTCCTTAACTGGAGTCTACCATTTACATCAAAAATACTTGTGCAGTGTAACCAATTAAACATCTACATTTCAAGAATAGATTGGCTACATCTCATTACTGAGACACCAATTACAGTACATTTATTAAAAATCCTTCAAGAAAGCACTCAGTAGTAACAGTAGTTAAAATCATAACAGTTCTGTGAAATGATCAAAGCAAATGATAACAGAATTTTAAAATTCAGTTAATCATTTATATGTAATGTAAAGCCCATGTAATACTACAGTGAAGGAAGAAATTACATAGGCACAAGTGCAAAAAAGCAATACTGTAAGCCATCTTCTCTCTTTGGTAAAAATCAATTAGCAGGAAGTATACCATAATAATTCAAGTCAAAGTCTAATTCAGCCTATATGTTTTTTTCCTTTCCTACCATAGGCAGACTTGATTTGCAGGCAATCTACAGTAGAGAAGTTAAAATTCTACTTAACACTGCCCATTTTTTCCTCTTTTAAGTTTAAATATTGAAATTAAAGATAAGGATCTTTTTCTTTCATAAATAGCTTTTCAGTAGTATTGTTTCTTCAGGAATTTAAAAATAAATAGCAAAATATACAGAACTTCAAAGATTACATTTAATTCCTTCTAGGTATATCCTGAAAATATGTCACCAAGGAATAAATAACTTTGGGTTTCTCATATATTTGGTAAAACGTCAATTACTCTCACATAAGGAGTTTTCTCTGAGGAATAAGGAAGTACCATTGCTTTTTCTACAAAGCTTTTCCTAAACAGGTGGAATTTTAATAGCTTTACAATAAGAATATAATCTGTAATATAATACGGACATTCCCCACTAAAAAGCACAGTAAAAAATCTTTCAAAATTAAACCTTCAGAATTTCATGTTCAGATCTGAGGAACTTCCAGGCAACTGTGAAGTTCTCCTGGCAGGACAGTCAAGATTGGTTGTCTGTGTCAGGAGGTTACAGCAACAGTAAGGCAATTTACTGCAATGGCCCAGCCAAAGCTCTTTTCTACTAACAACATATTAAAAATCCAGAAAGCACAAAATATTGAGGAAGGGACAAAAGAGAACGATGTGGGTGAAGAATACTCATGGGTAAACCATCCTGAGACAGATGTGGATTGCCTACAGAGTTTTCATTATAACCATAGATTTTATATAAATTCTTCGGGTTCTGAAGGACTTGACCCTCATGAACAATTAAGGTAGGGTCATAGGGGGTTTGTAGGTTATCATCTTACTCTACCTCCTCCTTATATTTATCTGAAATTATTGCTAAAGAAAGCAAAATAATCCAAGCCACATGAGCAAAGCAACTAGTTAAAAGAATCCAGCAACTTGAAGTGTCATTAGAAATTTAAAAAAATCTGCAGAAAGGTCTTCTGGAGGGGAAGAGCAAAAGTCCTCGTCTTTTTACAAGATCCATTTAAGCTGCCAGAAGAGTAAAGGCAATTTTGACTGCTCACTTATTCAGAATTCATAAATAACATGTAGATTCACTAACCTCCTATTCACACCCACAGTTAATTTACATAAAATATTAAGCAGAATGCTTTTCTACTCCTTGTTTGATTCCAAGAACAAGATGTAAAAACCAGTTAAACTGCACAGTCCAGCCCTTATCTCTGCAAACCTCTATCTGATCAAGAAAATGCTTTTTGGCATCTTCTTCACTTTTCCCTACTGTCAGTGCATCCCTGATATATTCAATATCTTCTTTGCTGGTTAATTGGGGCATTCCAGTCATTAGCATCATGGAGAATAGGATGATCAGCAGGTTTGTGTGGTGTCGGAGAGCTAAATAAGCCTTCACACATACGTCCTGTGAGAGAGAAGAGTTTTTTATTAATTGAGGAGATGAATTGAGAGGGATGGTGTAGGAATTTCATAGGACTCTCATTAGCCAATGCCATTCAATCACTCGAGTATGTCAGAGACAGGAGACCCAAGAGAGCCATTCAACTGAACAGAAATGTGACATAAATTTCTGCACCTGCTGCTCAGTGTAACTTCATTCACCACAGGCTGGGGCAACAAGAACTGTTTAGGTGTACGACTAACGGCTCTTAATCCTACATTAATTACTAAAGCATGAAACCTTACCCTCACCAGAATTTCAAATTAACTTCCCTACCACATAACCTCTCTCTGTGGCTGTTAAAAGAGACAGCAATAATTCATTGCCTTCCTTTCCTGTTCGGATATTCCCATTTAAACCTGGTGGCTGGCAAGTGATACTGAACAAAGAAGCACCTCCAGAGGATTGCTCTTCATTTTCTATAGATGTCTATTAACTTTGCAGCAGTGATGGATTATTTAACAGAGAAGATTTTTCAGGCTTGGTATTCTAAGGAATTTTGCTAGGTGACAGCTCTAGTCTTCAGGCACTCTGCCTTGCTGTAGGATTTCTGTCACTGTGTACAGTCATTCTGGATTCCATAGACTTTTTTTATAGCCTTTTCATTTCCGTATATAAATAATCTGTGCTTAACAACAGAACTTCAAAAAGAATGAAATTCCTGCAGCTTGGAAAAACATGCAATGCTTTTTAAAATAATATTTCCTGCTAAGAGACTAATATATAAACAGAAATGATTATTTCTTATATTACATTTACAACTCATTTACTAGTAGAAATAAGAACAATGCAATGAAGACATCAATCATCAATCAACTAGAAATTAGGCCTGCAATGCAGTAATGGAAAAATATGAAAATATTTCCAAGAAGGTTGTTAATATTCAAACCAAAGCAGAAGCAATGCTAATTTTTACCCAATTAAATATTCCATTTAACCTTTCTACAACTGTATATTAACTTTTTGAATAATACCTGGGAAATCCAAATATTTTAATGTAAACTTGCAACAAATCCCATAGCCCTTTAGAACACAGGGCTTTTTTTACAAGATACATGGGTTTTTTTCTTCCTCTGAAACAGGAAGATGTGCACAAATAATCTTAAAATCTGTCACGGTTCACATCAGCAACACCAGATGCTAGACACCCAACTAGACAGGTTAGAAAAATACTACGGAAGGAAGATGATATATTGACTATCTGTCTGTACAATTTCTTTTTGTATTGCCTGGGAATTTAAATCTTTTACTCTGTTCCCAAATAAATTCTGTCCTGAAATAAGATCATACTTATGAACTCCAATGCTAGTTTAGTTCTAGCATAGCAAAAGATACAATGCAATAGTCAAAGCACCATTTACAATAGAAAATACCATTACTTTATCACAGGAAATAGTTTCTCTCCATTATATTAGGAGAAAAAATTAAAAAAAAAAAAGAAATTTTACTTATGTATTATCAACTTCAAACAGAGAAATCTTGTCACAAGAGTTAGTCTGTGTTTTGTTCTCCTTGAAAGAGATGAAAGGTCTTTATAGTTATATCAAAGAGGTTTTACATTTCTGTATGGATGATGTATCTCACTGCTTTGGGTGTGTGAGACAGAAAAACAATTATGCAGTCAAGAAAAACCTGGTATCACTGCACCTCAAAGGCAGCCCTTCCAGGAATTGAAAAGATTTAAAAAATCTGCATCTGCCTGTTACAGTTATTTATTCAGACAGGAACTGAATCTAGTTTTGCATTAGTATCTTCCAAGAAAATGGATTTTTACACTTCTGAGAGAGGCAGCAAAAACCAAAAATAACCCAGATGACAGGTATGTGTCAAGGATATGTACATGTTTACTGTGGGATTAAATAGAAAGCTGCTAACTCATCTAAAGCCACAGGCAAAATGAGAGGTACTGAGGAGGAACCAAAAGCCCATTGCCCAACAGGAAAAAAAAGAATCATCATTTTGAAAGCTTGAAACTGTCCTAAATATTATTATTCTAAATTCCAGGCATTTTTATGATATTAAGTGTCCAAGCTCTGTTACACAGGTCATCCCTTCCCTGTACAGTATACTGCAAATAAGTATTTCTTCGTGATGAATTGTTTACCCTTCTGCTTTCTGTCACCTTTGTTCAACAATGAAGTACATGAGATTTTGTAAAGAAATAGTTTAGAAGAATTTGGTTAGTGCTGGAAATACAGACTCTCTGTATTATCAAGTCAGTAATGAAAAACTAATGAATTAAGTAAATTAAATCTAATGAATAAAAAAGAGCTTATAATTTAATGCATAAACTACCAAAGACAATTTTAGGCAAATTAATAATACATAGGTGGACAAAGCCAAAAAAGGACTATGAAGATCTTAGATGAGACTTTCTCAAAGGTTTCTACAAGTAAGAAGTGAAAAAGTTGTGTGCGCAGAGGAGTAAAAAAGTTAGAAAGGAGATGCCACCACATATCACACAGCAAGAGAAATCTGGGCATTACTAGGGCAGCTGAAAAATTCACGGATGGAACAGAAAAATACTTGTCTTCTCAGGTTAAATTATGCTTAAATACATGTTTGTTATGACGAAAAAGCCCATCAAATACTGCTTCTTTCTAAGCATTTCTGTGATGTTATTAATAACCTCTGGCCTCTAATTTCATTAAACCATCATAACAAATGCAAACAAAAAAGGAACCAAAATTTAGAGTAAGAACTAATAGAAAGGAACTTCATTGCTAGTTCAGAAAAGTTGCCAGGCCACTGACAGCCTCAGAAGTTCACTAATAATGAACTATACTCTTCTGCAGTAAACTCCAGTCAAAGTTATTTGTCATTTTAACCTTCTCCAGCATCTGCAATAGGAGCTCTGGCTAACACATCTGTATGGACAATGTCCAGTGGATAACTGAAGAAATAAAATTTCATAGAAGTAGGTTATTGAGTTATTAAAAACACCGAAGACTGTAAAAAACAAAGGAGTCTTCTGAAGTACAAACTGTTTTAATGTAGTCAAGTACAAAATAATGAGAGATGCTCTTAAAAATTAATGAAGGATAAATGCTGAGGCTTTTCCATTAATACATGAATGAGCCTGCAGGCACACTGAGTGAATCCCTCAGTATTAGGAAATACGATGAAACAAGTCAACTGAAAACTCTGTAAAGAGCTCGATGATCCATATATATATATGAAAACAGCTTTACCTTACCGCAGACACCAGCAGGTCTTTCAATTCTCCATTAACACACTTTCACACTTTTAACTATTTTCTGCTTCCAGAACAGAAGTCTTCTTTGAAATTACATACCCCAGACTGGTGTTTCCCACGCCTGCATATGACTTACAGCTGCAGCAACAGCATCGTTGCTGTACACAGCACAGCTCACAGCTTCCCTGAAAGCATGGGCTCAGCATTCCCTTCCCATGGCAAACCCCACCCTACCATCTTTTGAGCTACAAGCCCCCTTCAAAACACCCCCACTGTGAAAAAGGCAGCCCTGGCGAAAGGAAGACTCAAAGATTGCACCTGGTTCTTTAGTTATTTTCAGAAGTTTGGACAGTGACTTTAACCAAAGATAGTTGGTTCTTCTTTGCATGGGTCCTCTCCATGCGTGCCCTGTCCCTTTTGATTGTCTCTGGTGGACAATGTGATTTGTCCTGACATATGAATACCATAAGGTGGGTATTGCAAGAGGATCCAAGTGGATCCCCATCCCTGGCAGGGAGGCCTGCAGGATGTGTCCAGCCTGACGACGGGGAACACTAATTTTTGGATGAGTGAGTAAAAGCACTGAGATGCGGCCACAGACGGAGACAAAATGCTAAAGTAACTGCATAGGGGACCCAGCTGGTGTTATCATCTTAGGATAATTCCCATTGCCCATCACAGACAATCACAAGGGAGAAGGGGGGCTGTGTGTAGGACACAGACTTGCTATACAACCGTGTATATGTTCAAAGGGACATAGTCACCATCCATCAGTAAGAACCTTAATTAGGTACTCAGGTTAGAAAACCAGACTCCTTACTGGGACTGGTTCACCCATGAGGAATCTGGAACATCAAAGTTAGGCTTTGGCTTTGACTCACTCTACAGAAGAAATTTTCTTTTGATATTATGAGGAACCTGCTTTCTAACTCAGACACTTTACTCCAAGTCTCTAAAGATGACCACAGGAATAACACCTCAGACATCCATTTACTTCTAACCAGCCACATTCTCAATCATTTCATTAAACATAGGAACTGCATACTGAACTCCCTTTTTTACCGGGTCCTACACTAGCTCAAATCATCACAACTGGTTGGAAGCACTCAATTTCAAATAGAAGCAATAGAACAGATTTTTAACACCATTAGTTTCTTCCAGAGTTAAATCTATCCATCCACTTCACAAACTAGCATCTGAGATAGCTTATGGTCTCTACAGATTTTTGCTCAGATGCAGTAGTCCAAGCCCCAGAACTTGAGGGCAGAATCAGGAGGGAACAACATTGGCAAAGCCAGCTATGAATGCCTCACATCTGCTCAACTCCACAGAGGCTCTGCTTAGTGCCATGAGTTTCCTCTGATCGCACAAACACTGAAGCCCTCTGCAAAGTATTTTCAATCAAGACAAGAAACAAAGAAAGAACTGCTTATCTGGTCTGCTGCTAATGAGCTTTTCAATGTGTCTTTGTGAATGTTTGAATTCTAGTTCCCATAATTGTACAGATAATTTTTTCTCTTCGTTGGACCTAAAATATCCCAGAATTGTATTATGATTCAGTACATTTTCTTAACGTAATACCCAGGAGCCTAGACCTTTAAAAACCAAGGCACTAATGTTCATTTGAGAGGGTAAAAAAACATTGCTTAATTGATTTGCAGCTAGATACCCATTCTTTTACCTGAAATTTATGGAAATGGAGACTTGTCTTCTTTCCGGAAGTTCCCATGACATACAGAAAATCTGGAGTCAGCACAAAAGGAACTCTCTCCTTATTAATTCCAAGAAAGCTTTTATAATTCCCAAGAATATGGCCAAAATCAATATGGAAAAGGTTACCTTCATAAAGAGAAGAAGACATTACAGTTAGACAATACAATAAACTGTTAAGAACATTTACTTGTACTCAAAGTAGTTCCAACCCCTTTTTTTTGGTATATAAGATCACTCTTAAGTTCAGCACAAAAGACTATTTTCTTTCTTTTTTGGGGGAAATACATAATTCTGTCCTCTTGGCAAAATTACTTTTTATTTATCTTTGTCAGTTGTTAGAAGTCCAGCAGAACTGCTGTATTATCTAAACATACAGTCGCAGCTTTTCAAAAATCAACCAAGGAAAGCTTGTGCTTCATACCCGTAACAATCAGAGCACCACTACACAGAAAAAGCTTGAGGGTTATGTTTCAAATACCCATGGGATTCTGGCACTACCCATCTCCTTGGCAAATATTATTGACTAGAACATGCTTTCTCCTCACAGACCTTCATTAGTGATTTCTAAACCACTCTATGTTCAAAGTCTGCATTGTCGCCCTTTGGATAGCTTTGAGAGAGTAGTAGGGCATCAGTTCCCACAAAAACTACGAAAACCTCTCTTTTTAAGGGTCACTACACCTACAGGACTGGAGTGTGCTGCTCCTCTTCACATTACTTTATCACTTTCACTGGCAGCCAGGATACGGATACAAGAGTATGGTTACTTAAAAACACAGATTTGTAGTAGTGGCACATGTATAAAAAAGATAAAACATTGAGTTATGTAAGATGATACTTAACAGTGATCTGTAGGCGGAACATCCTTAGATGTTCCAGATTTTAAGCCAGCTTTCAAATTCCCCCAGCCTACCAAATCTGACTCTCTGCAGATCTCTCAGACTGACATCTTTCTGGCTCCTGAGGCTCAAAACAGCTCCTCTTAAAGACTCTGAGGCAAACATGCTCATGACCACAACAGAATAACACTTCTTTCTCTATTTCCTTGTCTATGGACCTGTGCCTCATTTCCTGCCAATGGGAACTAACACCACATTATATTATACATAATGGTGAAATTAAAACATTTCTTTGTCCTTTTTTCCTCAAGGGCTTCCGCTGAACTTTTTTACTGTAGTCTTCAATTAACTAATTTCTGCCTTCAGGGTACTTCTTCTCTCTAGCCTTCAACTGATAAAACTTTAACTCTAATATGATCAATATTAAATATCCAGACTTCTAAATCTTTTCCATCTATTATCAGAGACTAATTATGAAGCAAGAGGATCAGGAAACTAAAAGTGAATTCCTTAGACCAAATAAAACTCCTCCATATGTACTGATTGTTCTGAGGTTCTTTCCATAGGCAAGTAAAATTAAGGATGAAACAATGTGCAGTTACAGAAGTAACTCCCAAAGTTTATAGTACAAAAAACCTCTGTGTTTCTTCATGAGGACTGTAAGCATCTACCAGATTTTATTAGCAAAACAAATACACTCCATGTACACTTATTTCCTAAGATTGTCTACATCAGTAGAAAGCAATTACATTCCTCTGAAGTGAAACAGTCCAGCAACCTCTGAATTCTGACAGAATTCAGTTCCACTGAACACTGTCAGAGCCACATCCACACATCACATAGGTGAATAGCTGTCTGCTTTATAAAGTTTTTTTGGTGGTCAGATGTTGACAGTAAAAAAAATTTGGTTTACATTTCTCATTACTTAGTTTGTATCAAACTGCTCCTTGGAAAATAATAGCATTATTAATGATAAATATCTACAGCCTGTATGAAGGCCAACAGGGATGAAAATACATTTCAACGTCACAGGAGGACCTGACCTTGTAAACACCATTGACAGAACTGGATTGTGTCTCTTCATTCATTGTTAAATGCATTATTTATTAAAGTGAAACATAAATCTAGTGAAGTGCAGACAGTCTACACATCTATGAAATTCTCAAAAAATAACCCACCTGTTTCTGTAATCATGATGTTGTCATTGTGCCTGTCTCCTATTCCAAGTACAAAGGTGGCCACACAGTATCCAGCACAAGAATAAACGAATCTTTCCACAGCTGCCTGAAACTAAAAATAAATCTTACAGATGTTAAATGCTTCAGTGCTAGACACTAAATCACACTCAATCATTCTCAAAGTTATGTACCTTTCTGTTGACACATATCTATCAACAGTTAGGCAAACTGTCTTATAAAATACACCACTGCACAGCAGAGAACAAGATCACAGCCCTGCACTGCACTCCCTGTGCTGGCTCTATCCCTCAGCACAAAGAAAAGCAACATAGAGCTGCTCACACATTCTGAGGAGAAAAAAGTGGCAAAAAGCTGTACTAGGTCAGTGGATGTACACAAGTAAAGGAGTTGTGAGCACCCAAACCTGTATCTAAATCCTCTAAAACCACATTGCCTTTCAGTGTTCTTAGACATCCTCTCAACTTGCTCCTTGTGTAACTTCTAAATTCCGTTGATAAAGAAGTCATTTCAGAAGCATCTTGTCTTCCAGGAGTTTGGCTGCCAGCTGGATGCTAGAGGCTCATTCACAGATACTCGCAGCTGAGTGCAGGGAAAATCAATGGATTTTTCAAACTGCCACAAGTAACTATCACCAACATAACGGCTCTATGCTCCTGAATTAGTAGAGTGCAATTGAAAATCCTACTTAAAAATTGAAAGAACTCACCTTCTCTTCAATCATGCATCTCTCCTTCAGCCACTGGTTTAGTATTTCATCCTTAAAAGCACCAGTATTCCCAACTGTACTCTGTTGAATTTTGGCAATTGTTGTAGCATCTTTCACAATTTCGATCATTCCTAAAGAAAATAAGGAAAACATTAGAAAAAGTTAAATTTTTATCAGAGCATATTAGAAATATGCAAAATTAAAGTTTAAACTGTGTTTAAAGATCAACTGCAGATTTTCATAGGCCATGAGCAGAAATTTATTTGACAAGGAGCAATGGTTCTTGTTCATTCCCACCCGAAACCAGCCAGAGCTCATAAGGAGCCTGGCATCCAAACTCCTCCTCTTTTAAAATGGATGTATCACATGATGAGTGGGGACCCTCCGCATGAGGCTTTTCCCCAGAAGAGGAACTATTGCTGTTCTGATTGCAATTCACATTCTCCCCAGCTTCTCTCCAACTTCCCAAATATGAGGAGCTGAAGAAAAGCTTCAGTGTTGCCGCAGTCTAGGGATGCATGAGTTGCCAGGGCTGTGGCAGAGGAACAAAGCTGGCCCTCCTACAGTGAATCCAATTTAAGTGTGCATATACACAGAAAGTTCAGAAATACCAGTACCCAGCGAGGTACATCAGTGGGATTGCTGGTGGGAAGCTCTGCTTGTCAGGGCCATGGGTTCTGTCCCTAAACTGAACAGACCCTCGCCAAGGCAAACTGGCACATCACAGCAACATGGTGCAGAAACAAGGCCTTGTCCTGCTCATGGCAGCATGGCATGTGACGGAGGAGAACCTAGTGGGAAATGCAGAAACAGAGGCTGCAACACAGCTCTGAACTGTAGCCAGGACTAGCAAATGCAGTTCAGACTGGGCATGCCTGTATGGGGGAAAGTCAGATTTTAGTTGAATTCATTTAGTAATTGGAAATGTTTTATTTTCTTTCTCTAGTTCAAGTTCAACAGTGTCTTCTAGCTTCAGCTCCAACACAGAGATAAGCAAGCAAACAAAAATACCCCTTTCTCTCCAAAGCGATTCAAAGCAGTTTCTGATTTGGTTTCAATTTGACTGTCTCTGAAACAGATCAATTTCTTTCTATTCGCAATCCCACCCTTTTGCAATTACTGCATTATGTGCAAATTTTTCAGTAACAGAGTAATAAAACAGCAATCTCTTCCTGCCTTCTCTACATGATGGAACTCATGGCTGAATAACCCCGGAGGTATTTTCTTGTCTTTACAGTGGCCTAGATATGTTTTCCATAAAACTATTGTGGAAATATGACCTTCAAAACCCACTACCAAGACTACCAAATTAAAAAGCTTTGCGTTTTGTTCTGTGCTTGTCAAGCTGCTGTTTTTCTCCCGGGTGTGAGCTCCAGCTCCCATTCCAGCTATTGGAAAAGCTTTCCCTGCCTGTGCTCACAAATCTCCCTCTACCGGCCGACAGTTCCTGGATTGCGGGGGAGCAGAGCTGGCTCAGGAGGCACGATGNGCACCATATGATGTGGTTTGGGGGCTCTGTGGTACTACGGCAGGTGACTCTTCCAAGAGCCAGCTTGAACTTCGTACTTTCAGCAGTGATGCAGCACAGTAAGTAGTGATAATCGCCTCACAGAGGCAGGAACATATGGACATGACAAAGGGAGACAGAGCGGGGTATGATCTTCTACCAGTGACAGAGAAGAGAAAGTTCCTCCTACAGAGGCCTCCTTGGCAGCAGCAGTGGAGAGGACAGATGCTTCCAAAATTACAAACTGCACTGAATGCAATGTCTTTAACAGAATGAGAAAGCTCTACGCAGGAGGAGATGTCAGCCCCAGGTGTAAGACACCTGTTTCCCCATGCTCAGTGTAGAGTGTGGTACTGTCCTTGTGTCAATACACAGAAACTGCCCAAGTTCCGCAGAAGTATTGAGAGGGAGGGAAGAAGCAGCCTGGAAGAAGACCACATGTGAATATTGTAAAAGAACATTTGCGTGCCACTACTCTTTGGTTCTGTTCCAAGCAAGCATAAGCTCTGCTTCAAAGTGTGCCACATTGGGTATTACTAATTTAGGCTGCAGGTATTCTCAGCAAACTAAGCAGGAGTGTTAATATGATTAACCATGCCCCCACTGTGGTGCCAAAAGGATGCTAAATTCTTACATCTCTTCCATGCATATAGGAAAATAAAATATTATTTCCTTGAGACAGAAGAATGGGGAATCAATTAAGAATTCATGAAAGAATAACAGAAATCTGTAACTCAAGTATGAAAATGCTAGAATCATTGGCAGAATTCCTCCTTCTTTCTCCATTTTTTTCAATACATCACATTGTCTTGAGATAATTTTAAACAAAATTAAATCAGATCCTAAAAAGCTCTCTCAAAAATTAGGTTTAACACATCTAAAGGAGAGGAACCCCACCCAATTTTCCTTATATTTATAGTTAGCTAGTATTTTGATGTACAGTGTTCCATTTCCTTTATTATTAAAACTCTATCAATACATATTATTCAATTTTAAAACATTTATATTAGGAGAAACTGAACTCTCTAGTCATGCTACCAGGTATTTCATCAGTGAGTCTGGGTTTCCTGCATTGCTGAGATATCCTGAAATCAAAAGGATGTTAAACATTTTTATGTGGCAATGGATTTTAGAGCGAAAGTACATTACAAAAGTATATTAAAGAGTTCTTAATTTTACTGGGATTTCTTACTTGATTTCTTTCACCACAGGTTCTGAAAAATTGATTGTCTGTGCTGCAGGAACTAATGCCCTGTGAGAAATATTGCCTGACTATCCTATTAAGTAATGTTGTTGCTTCTATGTAGTATAGGGTATGAAGCTTTAGGTCAGGAAAAGAAAATGGTTTGCTCTTTTCTCTATTTTATTCCTATTGACACATTAGAAGACATCTTGAACAAGTCACTCACTTTCACTGCTGTTTCATACTAGATATTGTTATTAAAGGGAAACTTGCAGCACAACCCAAGCAGTTGCACAGGAATCACAGCCAGTAAAGCTGGTGCTGCAGCTCAAGGAAGGACAGAAACCACTGCCAAGATGCAACTGAAGACTACTCACAGAAAGGGTAATAAAGTGCTATTTACCTCAGGACTACAGCACATATTAGAATAGTTCTCCCATACACATCTTCTGTAAATATGATATTTTGAATTTCTAATCACAGTAAGTGTGAACACATACCTATTTTGTTCCCTGTAGAAATGCAACCATATGGCAACAAACAGAGATCCAAGGATTCTGCTTCCCAAATGGATTCCATAATTCGAAGGATCTAGTAAAAAAAAGTATATGCTAAGTTGTGGAGAGCTGTGAGCCCTTGGCACTCCCTTGGAGAGGAGAGGCTTGATAAGAAACCTTCGTAAAGGTTACGGCAACCCTTTGGAATACCCCCAGCATGCTTTGCGCCCTTATGGTAATACCTTGTACCCAGTTGGCTAATTGGTTCCTACCCCACCCCTACCCTTCCCATAAAAACCAGTGCATTTGCCCAGGAAGGACAGGGAGCTCCCGTCCCTGGCCTCCCCTTCTCAGCGGCTGCGTGAGCAATAAAGCTACCTCCGTGGAACAGCCATACGGTGTAGCAGTGGGCTAGGGGGAAATCCCCTAGCTGCTACGTTCTAACCCTGTCAATCACAGACTCAGTTCCACCTCTGTTATTTTAATATTCATTGTATTGTTTTACTATTCAACAGTTGCCAGAAAGTTCTATTGTTCTGTAACGTTCATAGGCTGATGCAAATATGTTCCGCCCATGCCCAAGACTTATTAGAAAGCTGTCACCCCATGTCAATTTGTGATTTGTTAAGAACCTTGGACCCACCTTATCACCACTCCCTTCCCCTTTTCCTATAAAAGTCTGTGTAAAGACCCTGTCGGGGTCTCTCTGGTAGCAAATATCCTGAAGAAAAGAACACCATTAAAGTCTGGGTAAAGCTACCGAGGGTCCGTTCTCTCTTCTTTATTTCTACCTGCTTCAAATTACCATCAGGGATTTCTGCTCTCACTGCAAAGCACAAGCTAGGTACAGAGATAAGCGAGATAAGATAAAGCTGCTGATAGCGGCAGCCAAGGAAGCTTATCTGACCAAAGCGCTGGATAATGGCAGACCTTGCAGCACCCAAGCAGTCTGCAAAACCCCCAAAGAAGCATTAATACAGGTCTCCTCATCTCTCTCTGTCCCGAGTCGGCCTGAGGGTGATTCGCAAAAGCTGAAATCACAGTAGCTGAATTGCTTAGAGCTGATACCACTGTGATCACCCGTTGCCTGGGGAGACAAGCCATAGGCCCTGGAGGAGTCGCTCTCTGCAGGGCACTTTTTAGGGCTGCGGCGTGCTGGTGCTGACCAGCATCGGCCACCCTTTCGGCAAGTGGCGCTCAAACAGGGACGTTATTTCAAATTATTTGAACCTCATGTATTACTCATACAAATAACACTACCCAAACTTCTGGGATAGGGCTAAACTTCCTAGGCTATTTGATTAAGAGATAAATACAGAAAGTGTGCAGCCATTCAAGATAATCAGTTACAGAACCAGGGTTTATATTTCTTCATCTGTCCTGTGGCCAGGCAGTCTCTACTCTTCTATAAAGTATTAATAAATATATTGTATGATTTCTACATAAGGTGAGATTGAATGCATTAGCAAGCATGTCCCACTTTTCCCCACAAATACCCCAAAAGCACTAACAAACCAGCTGTCAGAAACTAGAGTAATGCCATCTACTGATTTTTCATTTGTTAACATCATCCATTGCACAAATAAATGATAAAAACACTTCGTCAGAGAAACAGGCCATCTTGCACTAAGTAAGAATCTGTCTCTAGAACACCAAAATGTGGAATATGTATGGCATATGGCAGGAAAAGTCAGGGTAACAGTATGTACTGTGTCTGGTTGGGATGAAGCTCCTTTTCTTCAGAGCAGCTTGTACAGTGCTGTGGGTTAGGGGGTGACCAAAGCAGTGCTGGGAACACTCTGATGTCCCAGTGTCCCAGCTGAACAGTGTTTGCTGAGTGCCAAGGCCGCCTGTTTCTCACCCTGCCTCACTAGATTGGGGTGCACAAGAGGTTGGGAGGGGACACAACCTGGCAGATGTGACCCAAACCAACCAAAGAAATACTCCATGCTGAACAATGTCATGCACAGCAATAGACCAGGAAGGGGTTTTGTAGGTTAACCATCTTCTGTACAGGAACTGGCTGGGAACTGGTCTACCCGTGGGATGTGGTGAGTGATTTCCTTAGCATCACTTGTTTTGTTTTCTTCCTCTGTCCTTTCACTTCCTCCTAAACAATCTCCAGTTTAATCTACAAGTTTTCTTGCCTTTACTCTTCCTTTCCTCTTTCCCCATTCCACCAGGGTAATCCATAAGACAGTAACAAAAAAACCTGTAGTACAACAAAAATTATCCAGTGTTGATGTCAGCCTTGCCATACAGAGTTTAAAATACAAAAGACAACCTCATATTTCATATGGACAGTGAAGACAAGGTACACACACTTTGGAAAAGTAAAATGATTTTAAAATATTTTAAAATATTCACATTATTCTTTTTATAAATTTTAGCTATCATACCTGTAAAATTAGCATGTCCTGACGGAGGTCATCTCCATGTTTGAAGATGATGCCTATGGTTTCATTTGACAGAGCTGTTGGATCTGCACATTTAAATTCAAGCCAGAGGGGCTTCTTCTTAGATGCCATTACTTTACATTTTTCTATCTGTGAAAGACAGATTTATTGCTTGCTAGCCATTGTATACCAACATCAACCCGAGAAACCTTTTTAACAGCAGCTA
The DNA here is from genome assembly GCA_013400735.1 of Pomatostomus ruficeps. Classification (NCBI taxonomy): domain Eukaryota; kingdom Metazoa; phylum Chordata; class Aves; order Passeriformes; family Timaliidae; genus Pomatostomus; species Pomatostomus ruficeps. The sequence continues at coordinate 37,636 of VYZT01023669.1, read as the reverse complement.
CAGAATAGTTTACAAACTTCCACTCAGTTATACCACAAGAAACACATTGAAAGCACATGTAAAGAATAGTGTTCAACTGTCACACAAAGCCTCCCTGAACCTGCACAACTTTTAACCACTGTTCATGATAAAGGAAAAAGTGTATCTTGACTCTCCAAAACTGGATTTAGCTTGTAAATCTGATTCAGACAGATTTAAAACAGGAATAGAGATTCTGACAAAACTGGAAAATACAGACCCTCACAACAGCACTTTGACAGGTGCTTTGCAAAACCAGAACATAATCATTGTCCAATGCAATTTACCACATCATCCAATTTTTGTGGCTTCTAGCAACGATATTCCAGATTGCTTGATTCAATTCCCTTAGTAAATTGTTCAAATTCATGGGGGAAATGGTGTTTTTGAAACTAATTTAATGTAACCATTTATAAAATAAGAAAATAAATTCCCTGTTTAGTTTTATTACATTTTTAATTTTGATAACTTCAGCACTGAACCTGCAGTAGTTCAAATGTTTTCTCCAGTAATTATGGCTAATACAACTGTAGTAGGTCTTACTTTCTATTCTGGAATTCCTGGTTCATTGTTGAACATTACTATGTACAATAAAGCCATCTAAAATTAGAAAAAATGCAAGTGCATGTCAGTGTTAGAGAGCTGACAGAATCCATGCTGTAGGAGTATTTTAGTATATTCACTTTTCATAAACTCAGGTTCTAAGCCTGTATTTTAAAACAAAATAGTTTTTACCATCCTTATTTTCAAAAAGGAAAGTAGCTTTTAAATCTTTGAACTTACTAGAAACTCTGATTTTGCTTCTAATATTTGGTTTAGACTAGTAAAATTTTAGGTTTTGAAGATTATGGACAAATAGTACTTGTTAGAATGAACATGAAATGAAAGCTTAGTTTGTTTTACCAAACATTTTTATTTATATAGTTTGGAAAAGAAATGCTAACCCATGAATTTTTGGACACAGCTACCTTCCTTTGCAAATCTATTGCTTCATTTATCTAGGAAGGTCCTGGTAGGACTGAATACTTCCTAAGTGAAGGAAAATGAGAAAATCCAGAGAAATCTTTTATTTTATAATCTATTTCTGTCAAGCAGTTGATGATTTCTGTACAAAAAAGAAGACTAAAGAGATACAAATACAAACAAGAAAATGGTATTTAAGAAGTCATAAATTATTTCTGAGTAAGAAATGTCTGAATTGACTTCTGTGCTTCAGCCACGCTCACTTGGGAGGTGTTTAATTGTCTCAGCTTGAAGACAGACTAGCTTACACCCTTCTTCCAAGGCACAGGTTTATTTAACAGAAACATGGCCATATCTAGACAACACCTGACTATTCAGCAATTCCTTAAGCTGGATGGTTTGTCTGTCCTTAGCTAGGAGAAAAATTAAGGGATTCTTTTCTTGTAGGGTCCTTGCTGCACATCAAGTGACTCCAAGGATCCTGACTGTGCTTCTTTACCCAGACCTCACATTGCATTTCAGATGCATGATCCAATTTCCTTTCACTACACATCTGCTGATCTATGAATCTTTTTTTTAACTCTGAGTCAGCATACATAATTGCAAACTCACCACAAAACTGAAGGCAGCAATAAAAAAAACCCCAAGTGTTTCTTAATGTATTTCTAACAAAATCATAACGTATTTTCTAACAAAAACAACATAGAGATACTGAAAAATCAGAAATAGCTGAAGTAGACATTTTTGTCAGTCTGATGAAGGTTTGGACCCAAATCTTAATGACAGATATGAATCGGGGTAAGACAGAGGAAGTAACTGGAAGAATGGAAACTGAATATCCCAAAGCCCTTGAATCAGATAAACCAGTTTTATATAGGTATTTAAGTTCAAAAAAAGTTAGCTACCTGGTTAAACCCTGGATTAAACTAATGGAAAAGTTATAATTGCCAATTAATTATTAGAATTGCATGGGTTGTTGCAATTTTTTTAGCACATGTCATTACTTTTACAAAAATAATAATAGCTCTGGGAACAAAAACCTACTGAGTCCATGGAATGTCATCATATTCACAATGGAATAAGACCTTTAGACATATTAGCAAAATTTTTTACCAAGTGTCACATACTTGCAAATAGATTTTTTTAAAAAAGAATTAGTAGAAAATAAGAATATACTTACCACTAGTGCTCCTGCTCTTAGCCCAGGATCATATGGAACTCTAAAACTTTCTGGAAGTTTGCTTCCCTGTAATTTTTCAAGCTTTTGTCTCAGCTGTGCAATAACTGCAATTACAAGTAAGAAAACGCAACAAAATCAAAAGTCAGCAGGCAAAAGGTAATCAAACTTGTAGAGCATTATATATTGGCTAAAAAACTCCATTTAACTATTTTTTAAATTGCTTTCCTCCTGGGTCCCCTGATTCAAGGAATGGAGGAAAACTCTTGAAGTGGCACTATTAATGGTCAGGTCTGTTTCAGATACCTAAATGTAAAGTCTTCAAACACCTCAGAAGTCATGTGTGTTCTCTCCAGCACTAGAAACACTGCACACTAAGAGCTTACATTAAAATGTCAGCTTTCATTTAAGAAACAAAACACAGGAGAACACACCAAAAAACCTCTCCCCTCATAACTGACAAGAGATGCAGACAGACTTGTAGCTTTTGAATTCCTGGAATCAATTACCCTGTAACCATAAGGAGACAATCTATAGAGATACTGAATTTCCTATCCTCCTAAAATTGGTTTCATAGTACAGCCTTCTTAACCTCACATTCCAGTAAGAAGAAAATTTACTGTATATTTATATGAACAAGAATTTTAATGTTCATAACTAAATGCAATCCTTTAATTAATAAAACCTCAAGCTTCTGAATCTTCAACTCAGAATAGTACAGATTATACAACGCATGATGTATTTTGTTCATCTCAGCTAGTGAGTGTCAGCAGCATAAGCAATACAACGGCTATTACCCTGCATTAGGGCAAAGGCCTGAACACTGTTCTAGAAGAAACTGTAGCTACACAGCAGAGGATATATATACATGCTCAAGTAATTTTGGAGATAAAAACTAAAGAGCAAAAGAAAATCGTACTGAGAAAGCTAAACATGGACCTGGATACTTAAAATAGAAACATAATCACAGAATCATAGAATCATGGATTAGTTTGGGTTGGACAGGACTTTAAAGGCCATCTAGTTCAAACCTCCTGCAATGAGCAGAGACATCTTAACTCAACCTGCTCAGAGACCCATCCAACCTGATCTTGAATATTTTCAGGCACGAAGCATCTCCACCACTCTGGGCAACCTGTTCCAGTGTGCCAACATCCTCATCATGAAAAAAATGCCTTCCTTAGGTATAGTCAGAATCTGCCCTGCTTTAGTTTAAAACCATTAACCCTTGTCCTGTTGCAAGAGGCCCTTCTAAAAAGTTTGTCCCCAGCCTTTTTTACAAACTCCCTATAAGCACTGGAAGCCTGATGTTAGGTCTCCTGAGCCTTCTCTTCTCCAGGATGAACAACCCCAACACCCTCAGCCTTCCCTCACAGGAGAGGTGCTCCAGCCCTCTCATCATTTTTGTGACTCTCCTCTGGACTCACTCCAGCAGATCCTGAGTGGCCCAGAGCTGGATGCAGTATTCCAGGTGAAGGGTCACAGGGGCAGAATCATCCCCCTTGACCTGCTACCTATGCTACTTTTGACGCAGCCCAGGACACCTTGACTTTTTGGGCTGTTAGTGAACATTAGACAAAAATCAGGACAGTTCAAACGCTGCTATCAAATTAAGAAAGTCAAGCCAAACGAATTGGCTGACAACTCATACAACACAAATGTTACACCTGTCCTAGAAGGTTTTAGAAAAGAACTACCTAGCAGTGCTTGGTAACTAATGTGGTATCTCTTCTGGTAAAACATAAATTGACAGCGATATACAGGAGCTAATAAGTGGACTTTAAAATCAGACACTTTTAAAAAAAACCCCTCAAAAATCTGAAACCCAAACCAACAATAACACAAAAACAAACCAATCAACCAACAACCCCCCCCCTTACAATGCCCCTTGTCCCCAAAAGCACCTAAGCTGTAGTAACTTGGATAATGAAACAACTTTCTATAACATAACTATAGATTTCCTAGACAAATGTCTAAGAAAGTTACTGTTACAGTTTACTGTTATAGTCTACTGTTTGAAGTAAGTCTCTTCATTGTAATGTAATATAATGTAATGTAATTTGAAAACTGTATGCAAACAATTGAAGCTACAAAAGATTAGGAATAGCTGATTTTAAAACACAAGTAAAGGCACTTGCTAAAACAATTTTCAAGTTGATCGGGCTTAAGAACAAGGTGCTATGCGTTTTAATGGATGAAACAGCTGCACAGACATTCTTGGGAGACAAATCATCTAGCTCAGAGGGTGATGAAAGGAGATAATCCCAAGCAAGATGTACTATTATGATCTTAAGAATTTATTTATTACTACTTGCTATATTTAAATATAAGCAAAGAGATAAGAGTGAAAAGTGAAAGAAACAGTCTGATCCAGCATGATCACTACTGAACAGTATGGACCTAGACGGAAGGAATTCATTCTTTACAGAAAATCCACAAACACTGGAGAAACATATATGCAAGAATTAGATGAGACCGCATGATAGAATGAAATGAAACAGGACAAAACATTCAGACTGCAAATATGAACAATGACAAACCTTAAAAATGTTGGGGCAAAAAAAGAAGCAATAACCTACAGAATAAATTTCAGGATATACATTTTTAAAAATATAAGAAGTAGAGAGTGCCTGTAGAAAAAATTATGTCCTCAATAATGTGAGAATAAATTACATTAGATATAGCATTATTAGGACACTCCACAGTTTCAGGAAGCCTTATCCAGTGAAAATGTCAATTATATAAGTAATCTTTCAGTGTTCTGCTGTACATTACATCCAAAGATTCTTTAACTTCAAAACCTGGGGGTGTTAATGTGATTGCTTTCTCTTGAAACTTTTCTTCTTTGCCCACATATCCTTCAAAGATAATGTAATATGGAATCCACTGCTGTTACAGACACGTACATCTGCAGGGTTGTAAAGTTTTTTTCCAAAATATGGGGTTCTGACTAAATACATTTAGATAATGTATTTAGATAAGTTTAGGAAGTTGTTTAGAAACAATGTTTTATATGGGACCAGTAAGTCCCTTAACTCACACTATGTGGTAACATAACAGACATTACACTATATATTGAAGAATAAATGCACATTTCCTTCAAACCTCTTTTGAAACACCACCAGAGACATTTCTGCATAGCCACAGTGGAAAGGCTTTCCAATTCAAGGACTTCCTGCCCGGATCATACCAGGTTGGCCATGCAGGAAGAGGTGGTCTCTGTACAGCTTTTAGAATTTTAATATTGTCATATGTCTTCTCGCACTTCCTCCCAACACCAAGCAAGTAATAGGAATGAGGATAAACAAGGTTTTTAGAAAGTTGAGGGGGGGAAAAAAGGCAGGCAAAACCCAGAGGTAAAGAGGCATTGCACTACCCTACTGTGGCTTCCAAAGCAGTGCTTACAAGGACTGAAAATAAAAATCCCACATCTGTGTCTCACAGGACTCCTCAAAGGTATGCCCTGTATATTTCCCCCTGATCCACCAGCTACTTCCATGGCATTGCAGAGGCTGCACTGAATTCCTCCCTGATCTTCTTGCCAAAAATCTTCTAGTGAGAGTTTAGGGGAAGGCTGTATTTCTTGGCAAGTGTCACTTTTCATTTCCAGTTGATATTTGTATCTTTCTTCAGTGCTGGCATTCAGCTAAGGGTTATGTAGAAGGACTTATCTGTTTCCCAGTTGGCATGGCATGAGGTTCAAGAAGATGAGCCAAAGCCTGGGAAAGTACTGGGTGTCTAGAACATTGATATCCTTCCCCTTTTGGGGTGAAATGAACAAACAATTACTGGTTCAATTACTATTAACTTAAACTCACGTTTTAAAGGAAATAAAAATTATGCCCTTTGACAGTAATTTATCCACAAATTTTCTTAACGAACAGTACAGTTTGCTTCCTAGTTTTTTACACCCAAAGAGAGAAAACAGTATTAATAATAAAGAAATGCCCGTTAGCAAATACCTTGAGAAGTAACATCATACTTTTCTGCAGAAACTGATTTAATCTCCATTGTGACTTTATGCAGCAATTCAATTACTTGAACCTGCTTCATGAAATCGTGCAGCATTGCTTTTCCACAGCCTCTAAGATAGGCTTCAAGGATGACTGCAAACCTCTGTTGGTAGTGCATGGACTGGGCAATTTCGCTTCTTAAGAACCAAAACAAGAAGTGACCAATTCTTTTGTTCTACAGGTAAAGAAAAATAATAAAATTCGCATTAATTTCTTGACAAAGGGTTTTAACAATGCCAGCAACTTTAGCATAAGTTGGCTGTATTTTGAAGTACTTACTCTCAAGCCACGTTTTAGCAGAAATCTGGCTAATGCGCTGTCATGATATGGCTCAAATTTCACAGCCTGAGTAATACAATCATAGAAGACACATTGTTAACACATTTAAGATCCCACTGCACTTTCACTTAACCAATGACGTCTAGAGAACACACTGCTGCAGGAGCAGAAAACGTATAGCAAAGCAGGTCTTTTTGAGGCTTCTCTGTCTGATTCAAGAAGCACATTTTGTTTGCAACAAGTTCTTTTCAGGTTTATTATTAATGTCACAACACAAGGCATGGAGTACCTAACCAGGGAGGCCAACCTGAGCATATGCACATAGCAAAGTCATTCTTGGCAAAAACCCACAAGATCAGAAACCGGTCTGCAGTATGACTGACACTGAGAATGTTTAAAATAATTACTGACAGATGGAAAGATGTATTTGTAATCACTTTTTAATAAAACGTTTTAATAATAAAATACTGGGTTTGGACAACATCTGCTACTTCAGGACTAGGGCACCAGGATTCACTGCTGGGTTCCCCAGAAAGCACAGGATACAAGAGCAGCTTTTCAGAGCACTTATCTGGCCATAAATAAATGGCAGAATAAAAGCTCTGATACACATCCTATAATAATGAAGTACAATTAAGAGGAAGATTTCACTGAGCTTTTTTTTTACTGACTCTGCGAAAACAGATGTATTTTTTCTCTTTCAAAAGCTGTTCCCCTCCACCCAAGCCCACATACATTTCCAAGCTACTGCCAAAAAGGAGGGCAGTGGGGGGAAAACTTAACAACTGTTTTCAAGATGTCAGCATTGGAATTTTTTTTGCTGTTATTCTCTCCTCTATCCCAATAACCAAGTGAATTGCTCTACCAGAAAACTATCACACTTCCAGATTCTTAGCTGTACCAGGGAACTTCTCCAACTCATTTTTCCAGCAGCTTCTTTCATGTTGCTTGAGGAACTCAAGTTTATAGAAGGTTCGTATTAAGATTAATGGTGGAAAAAAAGTAAGCATTTATATCCCACGGCAACAAAAGAGAAATAAGAAGCATACAATCTATGAATCAGAGTCACAAAATCCCTGTCATGGACTGAGGGGGTTGGTGAATGGCTTCAGGTTCTGGAAACAGAATGCCAGGAAGCAGCCTGTAGGGAGATTAAGGGAAAACAAAGGGATGCGCAGAGAGCTGGGTGCATGTAGTATGCTCAGCTTTCAGAAGCAACAAAGTATGCAAACCCCTAGCAATAGTTATTCAACAGAATATAATGGCTCTTTCAAGATCACTGCGGTCTGCAGCTTGCAAAGAAGCAACCAAGCCATCAGCAAAGGTCTGCTAAATTCATCAAAACAAATCATAGTTTTATAAACTCTTACAGGTACTGTGGCACACAGTTGTGTTTCTATTATTAATACATCAACAGGATTTCTGAAATGTAAATCGTCCTGTGGGTTTATTCAAAAGAAAAAAAAAAAATCAAGCTTTTTCAGTCAACCCTCCTGAATGAACCAACTTATAAAAATGTCACAAAGACATGTTCTTTCTAGCTGCTGGCTAAGAGACAGACAAGAAAGCCAAGCACCAGACTTGCCCTTCTCCCGTATCATAATTCTGTAAGAATTGTCTTGACTGTCTCTGCAGTATTGTTTTATTTCCTCAAACAACACTGTCTTATTTAGGAAAGACAACGAGAATTCACAAATATAACAATATATTGATTCTTTTACTTTGTGTATGAGATTATGAGGCATGAGGGGTTTTTAATAAAAATTAATTTTTCACTGCAGTAAGGTGCCCAAAAGCAATAATTATCACATAAATTCAAATGGATTTTCTCACAGTTCCAAGAAAGCCCATTATAAATCCCATTCTGGTGTATACTATGCTTAATGTTCGCATAACCTTGAAAAACAATTTAAGACCGAAATATAGCCAAATAACTAACCATTACTTCAAAACAAAACTTCCTTATTGAACTTGCAAATATATTTTGTCATAAAACAGTATTTAAAAATATATTTTGACCACCCTTATTGAGCCAATGTTTTAAATATAATTATTTTTAAAATCGCAGCCCGTTTTTCTTCTTTCTTCACGAAGTCAAATATCAACTTCTGTACAGCAACAATAAAAGCTGGCCATTAAAAAACGTCTGCTGGGAATTCATCAGGTCCCTGCATGTACCTTTGCCTTGTCAATTCAGCAGAAGGCATTTACTCTCTGCCATATACATGCAGTACAGCCATTGGTGTTGTTGCATTTTCACTATCCTATCCATGGTTTATCAACTGTACAGAGAACAACAGACCATTATAGGGAGCTCAGGGGGTTGATTTATGGTGCGGCTGCTTCTATTTGAAATAAACCTGGGGGGAAATAAAATGCTTGATTTCTAACTCTGCAGAGGATAAAATGGGAATATCCTGTGCAGAGTGAAGTAAGCCGCAGAGCTTTCATAAAGGTGTGCATTTGAAAGTGACGACCATTTGCAGAAGAGATGTGTCCACTGGAGCAGAGGAATGGCTGAGACCCATTCTCTGAAAAATGTAGATTTTAAATACACTGTCATACCAAAACTTTGCCACAGAATGCTGACAGCTTATATTCCATAGTTATCTAAGAAATAAAGACAAGGAAAGCAGCAGAGAGGTAAAAGTTGGAATCTAGCATGTTTTTCATTTTTAAGGATGGTAAGCTCATTATTTCTTACAACACCTCTTACTAAAAATGACACAGTAAAGGCACTATGATTTTATGCTACAGCATTTTATTTAACAGTTAGAAAGGTTTATTCTTTTTAAAACTCAACAGATTTGTACTTCCTGAAAACAAACAATTTAAAAAAAAATGGAAACAACCCCAGTATTTTGCCTACTTTCTCAGGCATTTTGATAGCAACCAATCATCATCCCAAACTCCTAATCTGGATACAAAAAAACCTGAATAAAATTGCTGAGCCACATGTAGACAGCAAAAGCTCACAAGCCAAGCATATATATAGCAGCAGCTACGTGGGAGGCCCAATGAGGTAACCGTAGTGATTCCTCTGGCTAATGCAGAAGTGCATAAATTCTGCCTGATCTTCAGACAAGCAAAGACAAGGCTAGAAAGGCTTTGTTTAAAGCACTACCAATGTGCAGCTAAATCTGAAATATTAACTTCATTTTTCCTGGCATTCTGGGCTCTCTCTGAACCTGCAGAAATAAAAAGTGGCTTCGCCAGCTGCAATAGTTCCATTTTTTTTTTTTTTTCCATTCTGAATATTGTCCTCTGATTCTTTGGAAAAGGTATTTCCTGCTCTGAGGGATGACAGCCTTTCCATGCAAAACACAGCCCTGTCAGGTGTAGGAGGCCTGCAGAGCCACCTGGCTCCAGGGGCCACGCTTACCAGGAAGAACATGGATTACAGCTTACATCAGCCACCAGGGGAGACTATACCACTGATGGCACTGTGTTGAGAGAAAAGCAACCAAACCAATTTTCTTGTGTGACTGATATAAACCTTCCCAACATTTGATCTGGCAGATCTGCACACAAAGGGCTTCAAATCAATAGAGCAGTGATTCCTTGCCATTAGAACCACAATTTTGCACCCAAGTTCCCAGAAGGACTTAATCTTACTAAGTAGTCCTAGCTATTCTTTAGTTACTTTCAAAATTTTGGAGGGCAGTTTCTAGACAAATTTGCTCCCCTTAACAGTACAGGACTGAAGTCTGCCTTTGCTTTCTTTCTGTCTACACTCTTTCTAAACTATCAGTGAAGTCAGTCAACAGCTCTTCAGTGCTGTGTGATTCAAACCTGATATAAACAGGATTACAGACAGCACAGTTAGGATTTACTCCCCTCATAGATGTGCTGGCATTAACAATTTCCAGAAAAACTTATTACTGTAAACACAAGATGCAAATTTTAATATACAAGGCAATGGTAACACAAAAACAACAACAAAGGCAAAAGACAAAAAGTAGAAAAGTGTATTTTGCATTAATCTGGCTACAACCACTGCTTTGACTAAACACTGAAGACTTCGAAACTGGGGAATACTAACAAGACCTACTAAAATGGGAAATGCACATGATGGGGTAACGCAAATATATTCCTGGAAGGCGGAGTTCGAGAATACAAATACACCTTACCTGCACAAGCTGTAAAAGATAATGAAGAACATCATCATCCTCTAAACTTTCCAGTTTTTGAACTGCCATTGCTCGGACATTTTCATCTGAAAAGTTACAGTCCAGAAGTTGCATTGTGAGTCCAACATCTAAAGTGCTCTGATCCCAAGCCTCTTTTCTAGCTAGTAACTGGTATGTTTTGGCCACTATTTCTTGTTGTCCCCATTTCACAGAGCTAAGCAGCTTAGGATATGCCTTGGGGTGCTTTATGCTCTCATATCTAAAGTGCCACAACAGTTCTTTGTCCTCAGGAGAAAGTGGATTTAGTGGGTCAGTTGCTATGATCTCTTCAAGTTGCTTGCGAAGCTGGTTGGGCATTTCAGCTCGGGTCCTGTCCCCCTGGGGGTCTGACGATATCCTGTGTTTGGGCAAGGCAATTGGGTGACAATATTTGTCCAGCACAATAGAGATAGCCATTGAGTTTTCTTTGTCCGGGTTAGTTGCTGATGTGAGTTTGTCTGCATTTATACTTCCTTGGTCTTCCCCCTTACCTGGAATTTTCCACATGTGGAGCACATATTCCCCACTTCGTAGCAAGAAACGGTGATCTATCAACAAAAGATTTACATAATAGAGAAGCTGGGTTTTGCATTTTGCATCAGAGTTGGAGGATTCATGTGACTGAAGGTTTGTCTTTGCAGATGGTCCCTGTGCTTTGCCGCAGTATATCTGAAGATTCAGAAGTGCTCCTTTAGGCAAATCTTTGATTTTGATATCAAACTCCAACCAAATATTCCACAGAACCTCCTCAGTAAAAGGCTTTGATGAAGTTCTCCTCTGTGAAAGGAGCTGCTGCCCATGTTGAATGTTAGCTTCTACAAACACAGTAAGATCAGTATTTCTTGGTAGAACTGGGATATCAATGCCAATTATTTTCACTCTAAATTTCCTATTACAATCCCACAAAGAGATAGTGAAGACTCTCTCATGATCTTTTCCATCTATTGTCAATTGTTCATGATACCCTGTAACCCCTGTGCAGTCATCCACCAAAGGCCATTCTTCCTTCTGAACCTCATCCTCATTTGGGTCAGGGGGATTGTCTAGGACAAGGTGGATTTCTTCCCCATTCTTAAGGCACTGTCTTATCCAGTGAAAATCTTTGATTGGTGTCTCTCCAGTAATGTACTCATCTCTGCCACAAATCCTGAGAACAAAATCCAGTTCACTATGATCTTCAGGAATGTCCATCAAAGACTTTTTCTTCGCCATTTTTGTGAAAAAGCTGTGGAGAATCATATCTGGAGTGTCATCTATTGACACTTTAATTTTCTGACTAGTTGTTCCTCTATGTATGATTATGAAAATGTTATTATTAGTGATCTTTTTAAATAAATATTCTGGCAGTGGCTTAGATGTAGTCCATGGGTGCATTGCATATAATTTAGGATCTCTGCAAGCTACCTCTATCATTCGTGGAGTGACTAATCTGCGCCGGGTAAATTCTAGTTCATCATCATGCACATTGCTTACATCGGTGACATCATAACCAATTAAATCGTTAAGTTGCCGCTGAAATTCCTGAACTTCTTCTGATGGTTTTTGTTTCTGGACAACATAGATCTTGCCTACCTTTTTCTGTAACACCTTCCAGTACAGTATGCAGTCCAATGTCTGCAATACTTGATGTTTATCATAAATTTCATACCATTGCCCTTTCTTCTGATACTGCAGAATAAACTGATCCGGGGTGAATGCATGGTAGAAGTCTGTGGATTGACTTGTCTCTAGTGCACGCATCCAAACCTGTGCCTTCATTTGCTCAACTGTACAGTTGCCAGTTATTTCGAGCAACATAATTTCTGGTGCTTTAGTATGTTTATTGCTTGTAGGTAAAATGAACTCAATGGATATCAGTTCCATTGATGAAAAACTACTCGATGTACAATGAGGTTTCATTCTTCTTCTCCTTCGTTTGTTTTCCTCTCTCATAACAACAGGCTGTTCATGATCCCCCAACTCCATGCCAGAAGAAATCTAGCAAAACATACAATTACTTGATTATTTTCTCATTTACATGTATCTTTACTCTTACTTTTTAACTTTTCATATACATTTTTTGTATTTATGCTTCCCCTTAATTTCTGGTCACAATACTTGATTTACATAAACCACCTCAGATGTAATCTATTCAATTCAATACCAAATATAAATAACAAAACCTCCAACCAACTCTCCAGTGATTAAGTAATTAAAACTGAAGTTTTAAACATCCTGCCCAGATTTTACTGAGGATAAGCAGTTGGAATGTGCAACCTCCATATTGATTTGTTCTTGCTCCTATTTGATGAAGCACTGATTCTTCTGCTGCCTCATCTGTTTTGATGCTGCTGATGTTAACATAAGTAGATTTTCATAGAAGTCAAAAGACACATTCCTGTATATGAATAGAATGCAGTCCCACTGAGCTCCAGGAATGGCAGAAAGTAAGAAAACAAGCAATTTATTAGCAGTCTGGACAGACATGAGCCTATTCCCAGTTTCCTCTGCCTCTTTTTATAGTGATGAGGAATCAGGACTTCAACCTAAAACAAGCCCTTAGGATGCAAAAGCCAGGGGCTATTTCTGAAGATATATTTAACGTGCATCCAAATACAAGGCTAGTGTCCTTAGATGTGCTTCTTTTAAATAAATCAATTCACCAGACAGATAACATCCATCCATTTTCAAAGTTCACACTGCCAATATGAACTATTAGTTTGTTACAGAAGAAAAATCTCCCAAGCTGATGCTGATTTATTACCCTATTCATCAAATCACACCTAAAACACCAGTGAAACAATATTAAACATGAGTAGCCTACCTTATCAGCGTTCAGTAAACAAAAAATATTGTTGCTCAGTTAATCTCCATTGAACAATATTAAAGTGGAAATTATTCACTGAGAGCTTAGAAGCATAAGGCAGTGCTGATCAATGCACTCACACAAGCCAAGTTACAGCAACATACTGCACTTCTTTTCCAAGCAACACTTTCTACATATAAAATTTTTAACTGCTGGAGAAAAGTAAAGCCAGTGTAATGATGCCTTAGCAGATAACAAAAGAAGCAGATAAAATTACAAAAGGTTAAACTCAAACAACATAGCATGCTAACTAAAATTCTTCTTTTGAGTTCCGGAAAGCAGCGACTGCGGAACGCCACCTCTATAACTGACAAAGTACAAGGAAATATTACCTGCTTATAAAACAAAGGCTGAATTGCTGAAGATGATTCATTTGTTTAATTTTTGTAGTTCCTATTTTTTTAAAGGAAGATCATTCACACAAAAAATTTCTTTGTTTAAGCTGTTCTGCTTTTCTTGCTCGCCCTCATATCCAGATGCAAAGGAAGTGCTGCGCTTACCAGGAAGGAAGTTTTAACCAAGTTGATTATACATATGATTGCTCATTTTAAAAGAAGTCAGAATGCTTTTCCTGTTACAACAGTAAAAATACACCAACAGTATATCAATTTAAAGCACATGTATAGAAGACATGCTTAGAGCCTTTTAAAAATAGCAAACAATAATCTCGGCAATAAATTTAATGAATTCAAATAAAATATTTAAAACCACTATATTTTTAGAGATTACATTATAAAAGACTTAAATATAAATACTAGATAAAAGACAACTGAATCTGCAATGTTTCGTTATTTTTATTTTCATGATGATAGCCATTTGAGGACTCCCAACTTAAACTCACTGGAGTTTTTTATGCCAGTCTCCATGCAGGCATCACATGGAGATTGTATATGCCAAGGATCTTGTATGGTAACTTCAGCAGCAGAACTGCTGGGCAGCCTTACCCCTAATATCTTTAACTCATTCGTTTATGATTACAAACACACAGGGAAATCCACTAGAAACGGTGACTTTAGATTCGGGAAGAAATTAAACCATAGATTTTAAAGCCTAATTCTTGTGGTTAACTACAACTTGAGGAGCTGTTCTTTTACTAAAAAAAGATCCCCACAAAAAAAACCAACCAAACAAACCCAAGCAAACAAACAAAACAAACAAACAAATTATTACTTTTCTAGTGAAATACTGACCATTTTGAAGAGCAACAAGCAGTACAAATGTTACAGTGGCAGATATCATGCAAAAATGATGACTCTTGAAAAGGAGGAAAAAAATATGAAAAAACTGAAAGGTTGTTTGTCAACAGTGAAGTGCCTTTTTTTTAACGTATGCACATATCTTATTTATAAGGCCCGTTTTTTATAAAAATGTGAAAAACAACCTCTCCCTCTGTATTGGCAAAAATATCTGACAGTCTCTTACCTGCCTGCCTCCAACATGCCAAGGTTGATTAACACTCTGCCAGGGTTAAAAGGCAGAAAATACCCTCCACCACTGACACAGCACTTCTCTCTCTGAGCATCATTCATTGTCAGTTAAGATCTTTTCTTTTTAGAGGCTGTTTTTCTCAGGAAGTCACTTTGGGGAAAACATACTCTGTCCCAGCTCCCTCTATCTTTTAAAGTCAGTATTTGAATTTTCTCAAGGTAGTGGTGAAATTACCCTGAACATTTTATTGCTGACATTAAATCTACCCATCTTGGCCAAGACACCTCCAAAACTCATCCTCCACCCACATTCAGCCTGTCAGCATTCATCAGCCACAGCTTTTGTGGCATCTCAGCACTACACACTGCGTTCCTCTCTCATCTCGTGTGAATTCTAAAATGCAGTGTAGTCACGTATATTTCTTCATTTAAACATAAGCAACTAGCATTAAGGGTTTTTTCATGCTAACAGGCTATGTAGATTTTTTGCAAAGAGTCCTTCCTCTAAAAGTCATTGTGCTGCCCCATTAAGTAAAGCTGGAGTCATTTCAGTTTCATTGCATTCTGCAGATCTAAGAAATCTGGTTTAAAATGTCCTCAGCCTGCTCCTATGAGTCCTGCACCCAAGGATTAATTCTTCAAACACATTTACATATAAATAGTCCATCTCTCACTAAGCTCTTCTACCACTACTCCAGAGATCAAGACAAGCAAAGGCAGCATGTCTACCTCATGCAGCAGAGAACTACCCTGCACACTGCTCAGTGAATGCAACTGTTTCACACTCTCATCCACTTAAAAAGGCAGGTGGAGCAACGCTTTTGTGGGTTCAGATATTCCCCCACAAATTGCATCAGACACAACACGTGTGGCACTTCTGTAGCTGCCTTGCCTATACAAGGCTGTCTTTTCTCCTGCATTCATTTGTGCTGTGACTGTCATGTCTAGTCCAGACCAATCCAATCTCTATCTTCAGTTCTGCTCTGACCCCTTTTCTTCAGCTTCAGAATTGTTGGAGTGACAATTGTCTCTAATCTGTCTCTGCAATGACCCATTCTTACGGGGACACCAAATTGTATCAATTTTCTGCTAATCCGTGTGTTGGCAAAACCATATTTCCTCATGTACATGAATCATAAAACTTTGATGTTTATAATGAAAAAATCATTTCACAATAAGTTCCTAAAACCTTTGTCATGCCTATGATGCTTAAGATTTAGCTTTTATATTTTTTAGATCCTCTACTGCTTTAGCGTGTAGCTCTAAAATTCCATATAGGCTGTTCGCTCCTGTTCTCCCATTCTAGTTAGACATAACAAATCCTCTCTAGGTCTGGACTCAAGGACACCCTGTTGTTCTAAGCCCCAAAATATGTAAACTAAGCCTCTAAAAGTGGGGACAAACTTACTTCATTACCTGAAGCTGTAATTGGAGGATTAACCCTGATAGGTAAATTGATCAAAACTTATGAAAGTGTAGAAAACTCGTGACCCATCATCCATCTTGGGTGTAGCCTCTCCGAGAGAAGGCTTTTGACTGCCCGAGCTGTACCTATTGAAGGCCCTTCAATAAATACCCATTTTATTCTCTTAATCTTGTCTGACCTCTGTTCTAGGTAGCCACTCCAAGGCATCACCTCAGCTTTATTTACAGTATTGACATTCCAATATGTCCACTGCAACAACACCCCGAAAAAAAAAGGGGAGGGAGGAAAAATCACTTTTTTATTTCTAATTCTAATGAGCATCATCTACCCTGAATGTCCCTGTATTACAAGAACTGTCCTACACTGGTCCAAAAATCCCGATGGGGTCCAATGGAGAAGGAAGAGATGGGCCTGTAAAAGGTAACCAGTCTCGCCTTTGACCAGTCTCGCCTTTGACTCCAGTTGTGTTCCTATCTCATCACTTAGGTCAGCAATCTGATCCTAACAAAAACAGCAAAAAATTTGGTTAATTTTCAGCTGGATCAGTTCCTTTATCTGACTCAACACTTTCAGGAGTGGTAGAGCAGTGAGGGAAGAGAAGGAAAGGGAATGGAGCCAGCACAGTTAAGCATAACTGAGACTGAAACATGATTCACAGCAGGATTAGGAGATAAACTTATGAATAAAGTTGTTAAATTATTTGAAAAAATTGGCTGAAAGGTGCTTTAGAAAGACAATGTGGTATTATGATGTATTACTTATTTAGCTACAAAAGAAATTTAGGATAGCTGTCGGTCTTGATTGCTCTGTTAAGACTATGTTGGAATTCTACCAGTTACTATCTTGCTTATTCTATATTAGCTCCTGCTTCTCTTTTAATCCATCATGTGAAAACCTTATTTTAAAATTATTCTTTTCACTTCAGTGTGAACTCCTTCCCAGACAACTTAACTTTCAAGAAAATAATCACTCTCTACCAGAGTAAGAATTACCTTGTGCATGCATTATGTAAATATAACACTAATGTTTACATTCACAGTTTTAGACAAAATTCACTTAAAAGATATATTAAAAAAAACAAAAGTACCATGACAAGACTCAAAGTTTTCCAAGCAGCATACTACATCCACTAGCCCACACTGTGGTGTAGCAGGAGATGACTTTGCACTTGTTGGACAGGAGTACATCTTCCCGACACCTACAGTGATCCAGTGCTGAACTTTACAGGTAAGATACAGCACTAACATTTCAAGCATGAACACAACAACAAACACTTTGCTCAGTTTCTTTGTCAGATCCTCTAGCAACTACTAGCTCTCACGGGAATTAAATCAGCCCAGGCTCCGATTAGCAAGTAAACTTCAAAGGTAATGCAGTCACATTCCTCATTAAAAAGTATATGAATCAGCAGATACAGCTTGGTCAGGAGGCTGGGGAGTCAACCAGACTGCTATTACAGATGTAGCATTTTCAGGATCCCCTGACTTCACCACCTCTAGTTTCTATATGAGTTATCTATTTGGGGCTTCTTCTGGAACAAACAATAACTTCTAGCTGGTTCTGAAAATTTAGGTAAGAATTTCAGCAACGTTATAGTTAACTGGGGTTACACAAATGATCTAATAGTAATCTTGAAGTAATCCACCTTGGAACCAACACTTCGCAGAGTTTTAAAACTCAGAGATCGCTGCTATTGTTCCTGCTGGGACACACTCGCTATTTAAACACTACCTGTCCTATCAGCTTATGCCCGGTTTTCCAACACTGATCATTAACCGCGTGATCTAATCTATACCAGCAACCAACTCCCGAATGCCCTCAGCTATGATTTCAGAGGGTTTGTGGTGTGGAAAGCTTTTATGGTCTCCATGTATTAGAAAGACACAAGAAATTTGTTGGATGAAGAAATAGTTACTTGTTTAAAAGCCGTGCTGTAGCAGAGCTGACTCACTGATGTTAAGGCTCGAGAGAACTACTACTGTGATCCTTCACTTCGCATTGTTTCATTCTACGTTCCAACAGCTTCCTCAGCGGGTTTGGCACCAAACTCGTTAACTTCTGTTCGGGCTATGACGTGAGGCGGGACCAAGGCCGCGAGGGACCGGGCGGCACGGGGTCCTCAGCAGTGCCGGCTGCGGCGGGGACCGCAGGGCGACCCCGGCCAGCCGCACACCCCTGCGGGAAAGGGCTCCGTGCACGGGAGACGGGAGGCGGCAGGAGCAGCGGCCCGGGGCTGGGGCGGCCTCCTTCCCTCCCGCCCCCGGCCCACCGCCCGGACCCAGAGATGG
>VYZT01023669.1:0-18995 GCA_013400735.1 Pomatostomus ruficeps | reverse complement strand
CGCGACCCCCGCTGGCCCCCGGCACGGAGCTACTCACCGCAGCGGCGGCCCCGGCACCGACCCCGGCTCCGGACAGGTGTTTCCCTCAGCAGGAAGCGGCGAGGGCCGGGGGCCGGCGGGGAGGCTCCATGGCCGGCGGCAGAGGCAGCTCCGCAGCCGCCGCCAATCACAAGCCGAGCGAAAAGGGAACCGGCTGCGGGGCCTCCCCGCCCCGCCCGGCTCCGCCGCGGCCCCGGGCACCCGGTCCCGGCCCCGGCTCGGCCGCATCAGCCGGAGTGCGCACAGACCCTCTGGTGGGGTGAAAGCACTGCAGCCGCGCTGAGGCTTAGTCGCCAGCACAAGGCACGCAGGACGTGTCCTGGTGGCAGCACAGGCAGCAAAACCTCCCTGGAAGCAGCTTGCTGAGGTGTTCCTTGCCCAGAGCCCCACAGCTGGAGTGCCGATGGCACTCCAGCAGCGACCCCCGCCTGCCCGGCCAGCCCTGACAGCTCGCTCAGCCCCACACCTCAGGACAGGGACAAATTAGTTTGTCTAAACTGCCATTAAAAAACCCTGGAGATAGCATCCTACTCCAGCGTGATGGTCTTCTACTTAGGAAAGATTTTCATGCTGTCTGATTAAATGTCTTCTACAGATTGAGCATCTTGCTTGCTCCTCTTACACAGTTTGAGGGTTTTCTTCCTCTCTCCTCTCCAGCTACTTTCTTGTTTGAATTTGCTGTGTTACCGTTTTTCTACTATTTTTCCATCTCCAGACGGGACACTCCTGGATCTCTCTTTATTGGTCATGTTCCTTAGACCTCCTGTGATTCGTGTAGCTTGCCTCTGTGTAATTGCCAATTGGGCCACATTGTTTCTGGAAAGCACTGCTCAAAACTGGACACAGTAGTATTCCAGCTAAGGCCTTGCCAAGGCTGCCCACAGCAGGAGGATTAATTCATCAGCCTTGTGGTGCCAGACTCTAAATGCAGCTCAGGCATAACCATTCACATCCAATTCAAACAAACAAACAACTCCCCCTCACCACTCTTTCCCCATCCAGGCTGCTGTCTGTTTGGCTCTGAATGGAGCTGAGTGTTTCTGCCTCCACAGCTCTCGTTTGGTGTGAGCAGCAAAACTCTTCCCATGATTATGTTGAGACATTTTTTGACCCAGATCTTGCAATGAGATTCACAGGTGAACTCTTTATGGCACAGAGTGCACACACTTGCCCTGAAAGCAATACTGACCTAAGATTACATCTTCAGGGAACGCTCTACAAGACCATAAGTTTCCATAAAGACTATAAAAATTATAGTTTTATTCAATTCAATATTCAAAATATACAATTTTTCTAGGTACATGTTCTTAACTTCCATAGAAAGAAAATATCAGAAAGAAATAACTAGTATGCTATTATAAAAAGTTGGATAATTGTTGTTATAGCATGGATGGATTCTTTTGACTGAAAAAATCATTTGCATGGGTGTTAAGAATCAAACTAGCCTGAAGCAGAAAGGAGAAACTTCTGTTTCAAAATGAATATACATTACACTGAACTGTGTCTGTAAGGAATCGTAATAACTCTGTATTGGCCTCAATTTCCCTTTACATGAAAGCAGAGCAAAAACCTTCAAGAACTTTCATGTCATGTGTGTGTAGCACAGGGGAAACATGGTGAAGACTCACTTCGTGCTTGGTTTTGTCTGATACAATGGATAATATCTGTCAAAGATGTTCAGCTTTGCACAGCATTACTGAATGCTTTAAAAGACATTTAAAAGCCTTATCAAAATAGGAAGTCTTTTTTGGTTGTTGTTGGCTGGATCCCCAGATGGATCACTCTGGGAACTCAAGTGTAGCCAGTTTGGCGACTAATCCTGTTAAAATCTGTGGACTTTATTTGGGGATGCACAAACATATGGAGATTTGAGCAGCTGAATAAAAAGGCTGTCATTTGTCAAAAGACAATTATAGAGGGGATAATTTACAGCCAGAGCAAATGACATGTTTCATGTTGATTTCAGCCAGAATTGTATAACATTTTTTAAATAGCTATAAATCAATACAGTGTTATTTGCAATGAAAGAATAAATTATTTTACGTATTATATTTGAGAAAGGTTGGAAAACTGAAAATCTTATTCTCTTCAGGATTTAGTATGTTAATAAAATATTACATTTTTGCAGTTAATCTTCAGCTCATCGATATACAGCTCAATTTTCTTTATTGCCTTCTCTGGCAAATCAAGTAATACAAACTTTCCTGTAGGCAAGGATGCTTTCCTTATAGGTTGTATATTCTTTAGAAATACACATTTTAACATTATTTTATTCCTGTTCATTTCCAAATGTGACTTAAACACTTTCGCATAAATTATCATTTGGTTTGTTGGGGTTTTTTTCAGTCAAGAACAGCCTGCACAATAAATTGAAATGCATGTTTTACCATATCAGAAAGGGAACTTTAAAAAGAGTCAAGAATACCATTGCTTAATGAAGAAAGGTGAAGAACACAATTTGATATTTAAATGAAGCTGATTTAATCAAAATTAGTCATGCAAAGAGGCAATCATTTTGCTAATATAATCTTGTGGGGTGCAGTCAAAATGCAATTATTTCCTTTATCTACCAGCTGTAATAAAAATATGATAAGAAATTGCTGTCATGATCTTAAATGGGAGTTTTGAGGTTGAAAAAATGTAAGATGGTATCTCTTGTATCCTCTGCACAGTCAAACACCAGTTTTTATGTTGTTTTGGGGAGAAACTGTGATAAAGAATAACAGCCACATTAAATGCTCAGCAACAACTTTATATACTGACATATGTTGGATGTAAATGTTCTGTTATCATTAACAAACTGGGTTCGTTGCAATTTAGGAAATAGTATCTAATAGTTTGGGTTGGTTTTTATTTTCTATATTGCCATCAGAGAAAAAAATTAAATGCAGAAACTTTGTAGGTCTTGTAAAAACGAAGTCAAAGCCTGCTTGTCTAAACCCAGCAATAGCTACATTCAGATTTTTAATTGCTTCTTTATGTAAAGAAAATGGAAAAATCCCCATTGTAGGATACTTTGTGCATCCTGATAGAATGATAGGTAGCCTTCTCCTTTCTTGGAGAGTTTATAAGCTGGAATTTTCTAATTGGGTTGTAAACTCTTTATGACACATTCAAGTGGAGGTTTTAAAATAAACTGACAGAATCCCTTTGTCTTAAAGCTCTGATGTGAAAACTGATAACGTAAATATGTGGTAAGTTATATTAACATCATTGTCATTGATTTGTCCATATGCACGCTCATATGGTAACTTTGGTATCAAAAATAAGCTTTTCTTCTCTCTATAACTTGCCAACAAGCAGAGGAGGAGCGAGCTGAATTTTAGTTCAGCTTTTGCATCATGTTCTAGGTATGGTAGCTGCTTGGGAAAGGGTTGTAGCTAGTAGATGTGTGTTGCCTGCAGATCTGTCCTCCATTCACAGCTTTATGTCATGCAAAAAGGCAGCTCTACTTACGCTGGTTCTGGGTCGTTGCTTGGGGAAGCAGGAGAAGGCTTTGGGGGAATAGGGGGATTCAGAAGAGTAAATTAATGGTGGGCTCTTGCTGCATCCCTCTGTAGGGAGTTAAGTCCTCTGTGAGATGTCTCCTATGTGAGCTTGGTTCCCAGGTAGAAGCCCAGTCCAGGGGAACCTTTTAAGGTCTGCTGGGCATGAAAGAAGCCTTGTGGCCTAATCCAGAAATTATCTCTGTGAACCTCTGTAGACAGAGCAGAGTCAGGAATTCTCTAACAAGGAAAAGAAGAGTCTTTCCTATCTCTTTCCCATCTCCTCCAAGAAATACCCACTCTTTCCTTTTCTCCTAATAGACTGGTGCTCCTGGTGATTGAGATTTTGCACAAAATCCCTCACTTCAAACACCTTAATCTCACAAACAGGAAACAACAGGTGTTCAGAAGCATTCTGAGATACATCTGCTGGAGACTTTGTCTCCTGTTTTACTAATTTAGGTTGTTATACTTCAGAATAGGTATTTAAAGCACAGGGGTAGGAGTACAAGCTGTTTCCTCTATACTACATGCATACACATCAGCTGAGATGTAAAACTCACATAATACCTCTTACTGGCTTGAATGCCTTTTCTTTTTGTCTGTTCACACATGTATGAGTTTGTCAGAGAGAGATGTACTCCTCGTGGTAGCAGAGTGTGTGTAAACAGATTTTTAAGATCACTGGTTATTCTTAAGGGGTGGAGAACCTCACAAGTTTTTATGGCTCCTGACAGAAAGAGGTCTCAGTATTAGCTTGTGATGCAATATTGCATCATCTTGTGGTGTTGGGACATGACAGAGGAAATGAAAGAGGTCAGAAATAGAAATATAAAGAAAAGGAGTTCACAGTTCCTACAAGGCCTCTAGTCTAATAGCATTATATTAAGTGCTCTTTAATATAAGGTACAGACAGGAATTCCTCAGTCTCTGGAAGTTTCTGACACACAAGATAATGAGTCTAATTTGTTGATACATTATGAGGTTTCTCTAGACAAGCTTTCTGACCTGTGTTTCTGTGCTATCTTCCTGTCCTGATATTTATTGCTCTTAATCTTTGAAAATTTGCTCATCTGTATATTCATTTGTTGGTGCAACCTTCAGTCTGTGAGGAGGCAAATATATTTGCATTGCATAGGAGTTATGTAAGGCTAGATTTTTATCAGAGGATTTCTGTATTTTTGTTCTTGTAAATGACTAATGTAGAATTCTTTCCCTTTAAATTACCTCAATGCCTCTCTCTGTACATTAAAACAACATATCCTTTAGACAGGAAAGTATTTCTTACCAGAGTTTCAGGCACCCCACAGGCTAATTGATCTGCTGTCCTAATACTCAGGAATACTGAAAAGACATTTAATGAGATCTATTTGTTCCACAGAGTGTAGTTGAATACAAAATTGGCTACAAAGAAGGCGCTTTCCCAGCCTGACCTTTTCTGGAAGCACACCCTTAATCTTCCTCAACAGCTTTAAACTTTAACAGGTGGCCTTAGCAGAGTGTCCAGATCACCACATCTGAGGGGGTTTTTGGGACTGAACAACAGGATTTCATTCCAAAATGCTGAATCCCTTGTACAGAAAGTCTGCAGGCAGGTTTTTTCCAGGGGGAGACTGGGGATCCTGTCTGGGAGCTGGGAATCCTGTTGGGATGCTGGGTTTGCATCTCTGACAACACTCCATAAACTGGAGATGGTGCCTCATCATAGTGTTAGCTTTGCTAAATAAACATCTGTCCTCAGATTGGAATATAGAGCTTCTGTCTTTACCAATAAATCGAAGCTTTGCCAGCCAGCACAACCATGATGTGTAAAAGCCACTGTCAGACATGGAACTTTGTATATTTGCTTCCTAGAAATGAAAGCTGAGAAAAGCTGTGAACCAAACTTCCACATGGGAAGTGTCAACCCTTACACACAAAACGAGGACAACATTATGCTGTGGATATTAGTGCTTCATTGTGTGTCACTCTGGTCTATATAGATGGCTGTCCATTGACTATGTCAGCCAGGCATGGTTAAAGACAAACATGGAAACGTAGCCCAGATAAAACAGCTGGTATTGCCAGATATCCCATGTATTTTAGTATTCCCTGAGTTACCATCACAAATATTGCATTATCTATGAAATACATGTCCCCATACTTTCCTGCTAGCAATGGAAAACCAGGTATCTCCATCAAAGTTTTGCAAAGCTTCTTTTGTGTTTCACAGCTTGAAGCCTGAGACATTCAGCAGGGGAGGACATGGTAGCAAAGCCCAGTTTGGGTGAGACTAACCCAGTACTTTGTGGAAGGCAGTAACTGCTGCAAAGTGCTGGTCAGAGTCTGCTCTTCACACTCTCCATAAAGTAAGCTGTGCCTCATTCTCCCTTGATCTACACTTTGGATTGCAGTTCTGCACCTCAAAGCTCAAAGACTCAGAGTCACACCACCTCAAGTATCAGCTAGATACCTGCTACACTACTTAGGTGTGATAGAAACCTTTAATGTCTCCTATTTCTACAGCTAAAATATGTCAGTTGGCCAGATCATGTTTTCCAGGGCATGTAGAACACTGATCCCAAGTATGTTGGTCAAGTTAGGGCAGCTTGCCTGCAGCAACTGTGTGGTTGAAAACAGGCAGGGCATTGAGTGGATCTCTTTATAGTTGTTCATCTGGTTATCTATCAGCTACTGAACAGACATAGCCCACAATAATAATCTCATGAACAACATTCAGAGTTTCTTTGATGCATTTCAGAAGCTACTGGAAGTCTTCCTAAATTCACATAATGAGGCAGACATGCAGAAGCCTTGTGTTTCATCCCAGCAGGGAGCAACTGTTCTTCTCTGGGAAGCTGATGTTCTTTCCCAGTATTTTTCCCTTGTGTCTCCAATAACAAAATGTTTTAGCTGAGATGGTGTGATTTTTCTTCTTGAAGAGGGTGACTTAGTCCTGGATAGAACAGATGCTGCAGTCTTTCCAAAGTACAACAGTCCCCTAAAAGTGTGTGGTAGGTTGTCATGAATAAGGGTATAGAGATGAGGGACACATGGGAGGATCCTAGGATGGTATTTCCTCTCTGATCTCAGATGATCTAAAATACTTCAGATTGGCTTTGGACTCTTTCTGGATTCCATTAAAGAGAAGAAAATAAAATAAATGCATAGAAGGTGAATCCCTGCTATGTCCAGATGAAGGACCATGGAGGAATTATTGACATTAGGGATGTGTAACAAACCCAAATGAATGAGTGACTTTGAAGACAGCATTTTGAAAATTCCCTCCAGAAGAGTGACTACAAAAGGCTACATAGCAGAGCTTGTTTTAGGCACAGAAGTTGCTGGTTTTGGGGTAGCAAGCACTGTAGGGCCTACCCCTGAGGAGTGGCTGCCGATACAGTGGCAAGCCGGTCCTTAAGAATGAGGATCAGTGCTACAGAGCTTCCCTGAGGAAGGATGACCTGCTGGTACAGGACTACATGGTCCCTCAAGCTCCAACACCTATGAATGGGACTTCTCAGACTTCTATCAAAAAGTGAAGCCCAGAAAAGTGTAGTGACTCCTTTGTCTTGACAGGCTGAGTACTGGAAGTGGCAACCACACTTTGATTCATACTTTTCATTATTTTTTCCTTGTTTCAAGTAACTGGCATCACAATGGTTGTAGGTGAAGAGGACAATTGAAAAGATGTTGCTGGGAGTTTAAGAGTTAAGTGTTTGCACCCAGGAGGTTACTAGTAAGGGGGAACAACCCAGAAGACTATGGCTTGACTGTTCAGTACATGAATTGACTGGACATGTTAAAAACTCAGGAAAGAACAGTGTTGGATGAGTTAACTCAGTTTCACCTGAATAAACAGAAAGATATTCAGAGCTGTGTCCATCTGCTAAGAGTGAAGGCACATCAAAAGCTGATTGATCCGAAACCCCAGATTTTGCTTGCAAGATGCTCTGGTACCAGTGAGGTAAGTACCATGAACTAACCTCACTGAAACTTATGGTAGATAAAATATATGGAGGACAAGGCATTCTTAACAAAAAAATAATTTAGGTAATGCATGATCCATCGAGGGGTGCCACAGGAAAAAATATATTTTAGGGTTCCATATAGTTAAGGGATGAAAAGTGTGCAGGCAGAAGGACTGAAGGCCAGAGAGGATCTGATTTTGTGCACAGAGGGTGCATATGCAATGGTAGCAGTATTTGTGTTGGCAGTCATTTTAAAGGAACTTGGCATTACCCTGTTTTCCAACCTTAATTCCATGAAAGGAGGAGTACAAAAAGCAAGGATTCTTTTCACTAGTGATTAGGGAAGAAACCAGCTGTTTGAGTTAGTCTGATAATCTCATTTAACCAAATTATGTATGTTGAAACACTGTGGAGTTTGAGATAAGCAAATCCATCATAGATCCTGCAGCCAGGGAGAAGGGAAGGTCTTGCATTTGATGTGCTTGGAGAGAAACATGTGCCATTTTTGGCAGTGTAACTTGCTAGGAAATTGAACACAAGTCTAGATTCAGCCCATGGAGGAGAATTTAGACCAGCCTTTGGAGGTGTATCTGTGAGAAGTACACTGGCTGGCATGAACCCAGACCTTTCAGCTGACCACAAACCCTCTGGGACATCACTGTATCTGAGCTTTGCTTCCTAACCTCTCTGACCTGCCATCCCACCGAGGCACATGTCCCTTTCCCCCAGTTTTGTGCCGAGGCAATTAAATGGGTGATCTATCCTGGGCATGTGTCTTGTGCCCGACCCTCCCCAGCCATCACTGCCCTGCTGCGGTGCGACAAACTACAGCAACAGTGGCCGGGCCAAAGGGGGCAAAGCTAAGTGGTTCCTACAAACTCGCTCTCCGGAGCCAACCCTGGCATTTGCCCGCTGGCCATGGCTGCGTCACCGGCCGCGGGTGTGACGTCACCGCCCATCCGGCCTCGCCGGCATTGCGTCATGCGCCGGGACAGAGGGACCCTGGTGCTGTGGTGACACCTGCTGGGCCAGCAGGAACATCACCGGGGCTTTGTCCCGGCCGTGTGACAGCGGGGAAGGACTCTGGATTTCTGCCTTCACCTGTCCCTGATGCACCCATGGGATGTGGAGGATAATGTTACTCACCAGAGTTACCCAAACGTCAGTCACCAGTGTCACCCACATTAACCCGTAGTTAACCTAACCTGTAGTTAGTTCTATATTTTCAGTTGTATCTGTTTTCATCAGTATCTAAGTAATTAAAAGTCCTTAGGGTGTGGAAATGCAAAGTGTTTGTGTGTTTCTGGAAGAGAATTGGTGACAGTGATTTTGCTTTATCTGTGCCTCAACTACGTGTGTCATCCTAAACAAGCGTTAGCAGGGCTTTCACATCCCACCAACTCACCAGGTAAATTGTGTCATGTAAGCAGTTAAATCCACTTCTGAACATTCAGTTCTTGGCAGAGAGGAGC
This sequence comes from Pomatostomus ruficeps, assembly GCA_013400735.1. Classification (NCBI taxonomy): domain Eukaryota; kingdom Metazoa; phylum Chordata; class Aves; order Passeriformes; family Timaliidae; genus Pomatostomus; species Pomatostomus ruficeps. The sequence goes on along the minus strand of VYZT01023669.1, from coordinate 10,049 downwards.
AAGACAGGAAATGGAGGACTTCTCTTGCTGAGGATAGGCTCCATGGAAGAGCTCAAGGTGCTGTGCCAGAGTTGCCTCTCAGCTGCCCACCAGGTTTTGAGCTGGGGCTTTGCCAGAGATGAGCAGACAGCTTGAATTAAGGAGCTCACATGGGCAGCTGGGATCACCAAGCACTTTTCAACTTGCCTTTGCCAGGGGTTACAGTTGGGGATGCCCGGAAATACACACCTATCCAGGGGTGCCACATGGATCAGTGAAGCTTCTGGCATCTTAAGAACTCTGACACCTACACAGAAGGTTGGTCTGAAAGTGTCACTGAGGAACATGCGTTGTTTGAGAGGGTGGCTGCTGATGCTGGGGCTGGTCCACATGTCCTGGCTTCTATAATCTTCCAGCAATGTGAATCTTCCTGACTCCATTTTAATTTCCTTTTTTTTCATCTTCCTGACTTCATTTTCTGCAAAATGTTTCCCTTCCTTGCACCCAGGAGCATGAGCACTACCCAAGCTTTCTTCAAACTTTTCCATAAGCCCTGCACTGTCCCTTCTCTCAGCTCAAATGGCTACATTTGAGGAACTTAACAGTATTATTTCTCCTGCTGTGTGAATCAGGTAACCATCCCAGGCACGAAGGCCTGCATGAGTGTTACCAGGAACGCTGAGCCAGCCATGTGTGATGCTGGGCATCAGATGGAAGCCTTGCCTTTTTCTTCAAACCATCTGCTTTTGTGCAGACACCTTCTCTTCACAGCTTCTCAGGTAAAAGTCTTTGAAAACTCTTAAATGAAATCTACTGTCACTTCAGTTATGAGACACAATGGGATATCTATGACAGAATATTATCTGCCACAATATCACCATGTAGCATGGTAAAACTCGGCACCCTCAGAGTACCAGCAGATTGCTGGTGAGCTGGCTTCTATTCAAGCTCATAAGTTAATAATTATCCCTGGATTTATTGTCACAGGAAAGCAGAGTCCAGGACAAATTATTAAATTCAAATGTAAAGATCCTAGTCAAGATATTAGCAAAAGGGATACAGCAAATATTATCAAGTTCAGTAAAAGAAGCCAAATGGTTTTGAAACACAAACACTTTCCCAGTAACATGAAAAGAGAATCAAGTTATATTGTATTCAAAGAAGAGACCAAAGAGCATACCAGCAGAAGGGCACACTGACTTATGGGAAATGATATTTTAAGAAGGAGAAGCCCCAGTTTCTGATGAACAGTATGAAGTTAAATGGTATACAGTCAGTAATACTCACTACCTTCAATACTAGGCTTTTCTGGAGCAAATTGAATGTTTTAAGAAACATCTAGCTCTAAGTTGAAAGATAAAATTTTAAAATGTTTGACCTCTATTAATAAGTTTAAAATATATTTAGAATAATACCCCCCCCCCAAAAAAAAAAAAAGCCTCCTTGAATTAAAAGACTTTCAGAAAATCTTTGTGGGTAGGTAGAAGGCTGAGCTGACCCTTTGGAGCTAGTGGTGGCACAGCCCCCTCTGCCTCCTGTCATCAGTCACTGGCCATGGGAGATGGACTGTACTTGCTAAATTGCAGATGTTCTTGGCCCTTCACTGGTTAGGAAGAAACTCCAAAGATCCCTAAAGGCACAATAACTTGTTTCTCTCAGGGAGAGCTGGAACTCAGTGGAAAACTCAGCGCAAGGAACTGCTGGGAAATGCATTTCTTCACTCACTTGGTGGACTTAAGATGAAGAAAAGCCTGCTGTAAAGTTTGTTTTCTCCTAGAGAAAAGAAAGAGAGATGAAAATAGAGAAGCTAGTTGTTTCCCTTTAGAAGGAGAAAACATCTGCCATTTGGCTTGGTTTGGAGTGGGTGTAGCTTGCTGACATGTTAGCCAAAGACTTCCCACACAGGCATTCTCCTGCCTTCAGTCTGTTCCTGCCAGACATGGGAACAGCACGGGCACATGAGCTGCCCCAAGTGGGGGAACAGGTCTTACTGTATTCAGCCACTCAGCAGTGATGGGAGTCTACAGAGCTGGGCCAAAGGCAGGAGGGTTCTGCCTACAACAGTAGTGAAGCGAATGACTTCTCTGTTGCCACTGCAGGCAGTGACCTCCAAAGCGTCTATCAGGGAAGGAGGAAAGCCATGCACAGAGCTGGGATTAAGGCATCAGTGATGTAGAACAGGCATCTAGGAAGTAAATTACTCATAGGAGCTAGGCAGGGATGTAACACAGACAGGGAATGTCTTGTACTCACAGCCTTGCGGTGACAAATTATAATTCAGATGAGGACATTTTAGACTATGGTGAAGGAATATAGCACTGTGCAATGAAGAGGGCACATTCCCATTCCTTTTCAGTCAGTTGTGTTATTACTGTTTGTCTGATGTTTGTTTTATGATAGGTAGCTTGTTTATGGTTTGGATTCAATGGCTTGACCTTCTTGCATGTGCTCATATAGCCACGTGTCACATAACCAAATCCATTCATTAAGTTATTCAGTGTTAATAAAATAACCTTGACATTACTGGAGTCTTTGCAGGCAGACGGCTAGCCAGCTGCCAACAGCTATCTACAAATATGTACACTGAACTCAAAACTGGATTGCAGCTGTTTGGCATTAACTGAAGCACAGCTTCCCTAAGGGTGGCCTTATTTTCAGAGCAACACTCAGTGTAGGGAGTTTTACTGTGCACAGATGGATGGTCCAGAACACATCTGCCTGTCCTGGCACACAGAATGCCTGATTCCAGGATTTTCCGATGTTTCCCACAGGTAACCAGAGCGAACATCTGTACAGCCCATGGTTGGCCCACATTCTGTCAAAAAACTTCTAGGGAAGTGACAGACATCTGTCTCTTCAAGGTGGTAGGTCTCTTGTTCTCCCTTTGCTTTATGTTGATAGTGATCTCCAGTTGTCTTGGGTGAAGCGTGGTGACTCTCATTACAGGCATTTAATATTTTTTTCTGCTTGTAGTGGATAGAGAAGAATTCCTTTGTGTCACCTCAGTACACCTAATGCTTAGAAAATGGAGGAGTACATGTACATCACTGCCTGGAAAAATCCAAGGATGCAATCCTGGACCATGCACACTATCTACTTTAGTGTATTTTAAACACAAATTCAGAGCATCTGAAACCAGAAGGACACTTTTTTCTTTAATTGAAAATTCATGCATTTTCTATTAGCATTTCAGCATCTCACTTAGATCTCTAAAATAAGTATGTGATTACATCCTTCACTTGCTGCATTAGGACAGGACAAGTTGGATATTTTTCTCAGCCTTACAGGTTTCTCTTTTCTCTTGGGAAACTACTTTGTTCAGCAGGTACCACCTTATATTAACACATTCCCAGTTAAAACTGGTTATGGTAAGAATCTAATTTTCTTCTTTTTTCCCTCTTTCAAATTATAGTCTTTGAGGTCTGCTTATGATTACATAAGTGATAAGAGGTGTCTTTTACGGGTATTCATGCCTTTTAAAATTAGTAAGTACCAAGTTTGTAAACAAAATTCACGAGTTTCTTTATAGGGTTTCGTTTTCACATGCTAGAGAGGAACCCTGGGCCTCTGCCTCCACCATGCTTTCCACCCTCAAACTGGGCCACCTTGTTGCAGTATCCTTCAGAACTATAATTTTATCTAGCCCTGTAATGTTAATTTTTATTTTCATCATCATCGGTACAGCAACTGCCACTTATGTACCTGAAGAAGGATTGGCAGCTCCAGGCTACCCTCTGGGTTTATTCCTGGGGAGACAGCCAAGCTTCTCACTACTACATCCAGGCCAAGGCCTGATCCTGTGGTATGATTTCTTTTAGTAGTTCTTCTTAGATTATTTTCAACCGTGAATTTGTCTAATTATTCTTTGAATCATGTAAACTGAAACCCATGGCATCTTATAATTACTTCCACAGCTCAATTATGCACTGCATAGAAAATGTCTCTTCTTTGCCACCTGAGACTTTGATTTTTTGCCTTCTAGGTCTTCTATTACAAGAAACAGTAGGCAACCATTACCCATCTTTTTTCCCATAAGCCTGTTTTCACAGGCTAGAAGTCTAAACATTCATTCCTTGTACAGAAACCATCCAATAGCTTCTTCACCATGTTAAATTTCATACTCACAGCTTTTCTAGGTCTAAGTGGAATGACATGGTTTGGTGACAGGTGAAAGAAAAATGCAAAAGAGGACACAGAAGAAAATGAAAATTGATTGAGAACAGAGGAACTGCATGCAAGGGGAACATTATAGAGAAACAAAATGAAAGGCGAATGGGGTTTATTTGTGTTAAAAAATGAGGCATTAGCTTGACAGACAGGAGAAGTAGTTGCTGAAAAGGGTAATGATACACATAAACAAAACAAGAATGACCCCAACAGCCCTTGGGAACGGAGAGGACAATTTGGGAATGGTAGGAACTATTTTTTCAGGTGATGATTTGTGGAGGTAGCTGTACTAAGGTGCTGGGTGCAGCAGTAGTTGCAATCTTTGTCTTTTTCCAGAAATAATGAGATGAAACTCATGGTTGAGTTGGTGGTGTCAATTCCCACACTGTTGATGGGGAGGGCGCAGAATCTGAGTACTGCAGCCATAGTGGTGCTGTTTCTTCTCCTTTTTTCTGCCTCTCTTTACCTGGGTGTTAGAGAAGAAGAACACACAGAAGTCAGCTAGGAGCAGAGCTTCTTGTTCATTCAGAGTACCTGGCCTACAGGGCAAAACCAAGAGCATGAAGCCAGTTCTACACCTGGCCACTATCACAGATGGACCTTCAGGCTATTCAGTCTATTCAGTGCTCCTCCCAGCTCCAAAAAGTTCTGCTGTTTGAGTCCAGCTCAGCTTCTTCACTGATAAGGGCTGTTGCAAAGGAAAGGAAGAGAAGGGGCCTGCCCCTCCTTCCCTTGGAAGCTGCTTTTAAGTTAAAGCTCTTCTGCCTGCAGTTGAGTCTGCATTTCCTCTCAAACCTGGACCTTGCCACCCTGGTTTGACTTGACTACCTGTTTGGCCTCAGACCCGATTCATCATGACAGACCTCCTGGCTGATCAGTGGCCTGAGGCTGACACTGATCACTGCCTCCAGACCTGCTCCTGATCTGGACTCACCAACTCAGCTTCCTGACACCCATGGGTGAGGCAGTTCTGCCTGTGTTGTCACCCTCAGCTCCCAGCCTCCGCACCTTCCCTGGTGGACCAGCCTGGCTATACTGCCCCAGTACTGTCCCTGTCACCTCCCAGAGTTCTACCTTTCAAATGCAGAAACTGTTAGTCTTGGTGAAGTATGTCTCCATGTCAACTAAACTTGAATAGGAAAGAGGGGTTTTGTCCTGAAGATATTTTCAAAATTCCAAAATACTTTATTCTGCCATAGATGTAAGAATTTTCAGAATAGTTATTTCGGTGATAATTTTAAAGCAAGCAACAGTTCAGGGCTTACAACACTTTTGGGAGACCATGGCTCATGTTTTTCTACCAGTGCTTGATTAGTCAGCTCTACAAAAAGCAGTAGTGCCAATGAATTATACTAAAGGAACCCTACACTATATTAGCCATAGTTTGAGACAACTGGGTTGAATGATAGTGAGAGAGTTAAAGTCAAATATGGATGTGCCAGATAACCAGTAGCTATATATCCAAATGGTTTCCCAGTGGAAACTCTTTAACCTAGTTTCACTAGCTTTATTCATCTTTAATATCAGCACATGACATGCTGCTGAAAATAATACCTTTTATAAGCCATAACTAAATGGCGCATCTCTGGATCAGAACTCGGAGATGCTGTTTGAAGTGGAAGAAACTAGGGATTTGATCCCAAACACGAAGTGGTGAGTAACTAATAGGAAAGCTAATGTACTGAAAGATAGCCCATGAGGAGGGACAGGAGACTACATGGGAATTAAACTGACTTAACAACGACCAATTTTTTTTATCACATCTCTCCACTTGTGCTCTGGATTGCATAATGTAGGTTAATTTAAAGAAGAGATTGGTGTAAGGAAATTATCATTTTGGTCTGAAGATATATCTAAAACTGATAGATTTGATTTCTCTGTAATCAGAATCACAGGAGGATTCCTATCTAAACTAAGCATAACATTTTTCTAAAATCAATGGAGATAAATGGGCGAAATGCCCATATCCATGCTGACAGCTAGCCTACATCAGACTTCAGCGATTTAAAATGTGTGTGATTTAGTTTGCCATCAGGTGAGGTATTTTCCTGCAATCCACTTGTCTTCCTCTGTTAATATTTTAATCCCTTTCTAATCTTTCCACTTCTGTATAATTGAACAACTCCATCTTCATAAGTATAAACCTCTCCTGTCACGAGAACAGTCTGCTAGGAATGCCTGCCACTAGGGAAAGCCATTCTACAATCTCTGCCTTGGTGAATTAGACTTTGTTGTTGTTATTTTGGTTTGGTTTTGGTTCAAATTTTATGCAACTAGAGATTATATCTGGCAACCATTTTCAGCAATGGTTCATTATCAATGTTGTTACTTCAGTCCTGAGTCTCACCCATTCGGTTTTCTCTATTGTTTTCTTTCTAATTTATTTTTCCTTTGCTATTGTACGTGGCCTGTACATATCAAGATCTATGTATTATCATATCCACTTTGTAACTAAATTGTTGAATTCTACAAACATTGTGGGATAAAACAGAACACGCAGCAAGGAAAGCAAACCTGTATTGTAGGATATTGTACTATATTAGTCAGTGGGAGGAAGCGGTGCTTTTGGAAATACCAGCTCATTTTGGCAGGAAGCAAACGGACAGGAATTTCAGTGATTCATCTTTCAGTCACGGAGGGACAACCAGGAAGAATCTGAATCAGGAAGAAGCTAGAAAAGGAATGGAGAATATGAGGAATATTAAAAGGAAGATGATTCTGGTGCACGTAACATGTAATGCTGAGGATAAATGTGGTATTTCTCTGTTATGACATGTCCAATCCCTTGGTACAGACCAGAGACACCAGTCTTTGTTTCAGACAAAACCTGAGGTTGGCCTCTGGCATCTTCATTTACACTTCTAAATAATGATCACTTTTTCCAAAGTGATGGGCCATTTGCAGTTCTCACTGCCTGCAAGGGAAAAATGAATGGCTCAGGCCATGAATTGCAAATGCTGAGCACTAAGCAGCTCCCTCCAGACAACGCATTGGGACTTTAACTTTTGAGTTCCCAGTGTTGAAACCTTAGGACTCAAAACGCAGATGTAAGAGAATGCTAATGGACCGTGAAAATTCTGGTTTAATTAGATGGCTTTAATTAAGTCAATAGTAACCCATATGTGGACACTCCTAAATGTGAGCAACAATGGCTTACTGAGATTAAACTGAATAGTAGCTTGTATAAACTAAATCAAAAAAACTGGAGTAAGTCATCACACTAGGGCTTACCATGGGTTTAATTAAGTCAGTAAAAGATTAAACCACTAGTATTTCTTATTTGGATGAGCCTTCCAAAGATACCTGGAGGGAATGGGGATCAACTATAGATGTTTTTTTAACTTTGACTACTTTTTGACTTTGTAAAGAAAGTTTAGGGCACGTGTATATTTTGGAAAGTATTTAATTCAGTTCCTGGCTGATAACGTTCATATACATCTCTGTGAAAACAAACACATAAAAAAATTCACTACATTTTTGAAAGATAATTTTAAAATACTGGTAAATAAGCTACTCATCCACCTGGAGCTGTTTCAGGTTCACTGAGGGTAAATGAACTCTCCTTTTTTGTGAAGAGCCTTTATAATAATGCAGATCATGTGTAGGGTCAGAACCTCAGCTAGTATCTGTCGTTGTGCCTGTATTGAAATGAAGGGTATCTATAGCTACAGAGAATCTTTCATTTTAAAATGTGCAATCTAAAAGCCCAGTTCTAGCGGTATTATCAATCTATTTTTATTCTTTCTTTGTAGCAGTGTTATCAAAAATGGTCGAAATAATTAATATGTTCAAATTATCTAGTTTTGATATTTATTATGTGCTGGCATGAATTCACAAGAATTTTATAATGTTTATAAGAAATACTGTGAACCAAGTGCTACGGAACTATAAATTATTAGAATATTTGGGGAAGTTTAAATAAATCACACTTGGGGCATTTTGAACTGGATCTGTATTGAATAATATTAAAAATACTTTCAAGAAAAAGAAAATGATACAGCTAAAAGTAATACAGCAGACTTCTAGCAGGTATAAGTCGGGGCAAGATCGCAGTGTAGTAAAGATATTCAACTCATGTGGTGTGAGGTGAGGCGGCACCTCCCCGCTCCCTGCGCCAGGTCTCCTGTGCCGGCTCCCAGCGCTGCATCCAGGGGCCACCAAACTCCCCTGCGGCGGGGACAGAGGGCCCTTGGCAGGAGCAAGGGAGCTGGGCGGAGATAAGCCTTCCAGGCTTTTGAAGCCCATGCCTAACTCGGAGAACAAAAGAGAGATTCAAAGGGAGGTGTTAATGCTAACAGCTAAATCTACATAATAATTGGCTGCTTGCAACTTTCACTGAAACAGAGAGATCAAGACCTTTTCCACCTAAACTGTCTAAAGCTCTCTCTCCTCTGCCCTGTGAAAGTGCCAAAGACGACCTGAAAAAAACCCTCCGGTTTCTGTCACTTTCCATTAAAACAAACACAGCGGGCAGCAGGTTTTGAAAGATTCATTCGGACAAAGAGAACAAATAAGAACGAGCCTGACTAAGACGTGGTCCAATGACACAGTAAAGCTGCTGTAACTATCTATTTAATAAAGCCACATCCATAAGACATACAAAGCTGAGCTGGTATCGACTCCCTCGCTCTAATTCACTCAAAGCATTTTGAAGGGTAACTTTTCTCTATGGACTTTATGCTGGATCACGTATTGTGTCTTCCCTAGGCCAGCATAAAACATAAATCCAATATAAACATTGCATTGTATCCTGTGGCAAGTTCAACAACAACACCAAAAAAAATCAATTGTGGCTCTCTCTGTTCTGGAGTGAATTTGTCCCGTCAGTTCATCTGGTAATGCACAAATCTGGTAGGAAGGAAAATGGCAGCACAGGCTGAAGGGTATCACAAAAAGAATTCTTTAACTGACATGCTCAGGTGCATGGTATCAAGAAATAAGATTTAATTAATAAGGTTTTAAAAGAATTAGTAGTAGGCTTTAAAATTGTCTGGCTTGAGACAAGTGAATGAAATTCACACTTGTTTTAGCCGTGATGGTACTTTAAATAGAGTGCCTCAGGAAACAATGTGATCAATACTACAAGATGACATGATCTGAGATGTGTGAGAACCATGTTCTTGAGCAACATATTTCTTATGCTGGACTTATATTCAGGAATCAGTAGTGATCCGTTTTACGCCTTTGATAATACTGGAAACATATCAAGTTGGTCCTGTATGGGAAAGCAGCACATATTCTACTTCTGGTTTATAAATGAAGGATGTACAGTGGGGAACACATTTTAGACAGAATGTGACTGAAGAAATAGAAGAAGGAGAATGTTCCAGCAGAAGTTATACCAGCAGAAAGCAGAATTTTAAAAGAAAAAAAAAAAAAGGGAAAAAGGAGTTGCCCTTTCTCAATCAGTGGAATAACAGATTCACAGAATTGTGGAGATTGGCAGGGATCTCTGCAATCATCTAGTCCAACCCTACTGTTCAAAGCAGGGTCAGCTACAGAAGGCTGCCAGGACAGTGTACAGTAGGTTTCTGAACATCTCTGAGGGTGGAGACTCTACAACCTCTGTGCAACCTGGTCGAATGTACAATCGTCCTTCAAAATATTTTTTCTTATGTTGCTGCACAGCCTTATCTTCTCACAGCGACAGTTTCTCAACAATGGCAGTTTCCAGCAGGCTACGAGACCACCTCCCACTGTCCTCGCCTCAGTGGAAGGCCCCAGGCACTCCCTGCAGCCTGACATCTGCAGAGCTCCACCCTCCTTCTGAAGCTCCATTTGAAAGTTGTCTTAGAATGAAATAGGTAAGAACAGAAAAGAAATTGTAATAGCTATTCTGAAATAATCTATTTTGTGGAATTTTTTAGTATTCCCCTCAACCCCCGGGATTCGCCTCGGTTTGC
>VYZT01023668.1:0-18514 GCA_013400735.1 Pomatostomus ruficeps | reverse complement strand
CCCCTAGCCCACTGCCACAGAAATGTTCTGATTACAGATGAAAAAACAGTCCAGGATATATAAACTGAAGAATGGTGTTAGATTTGGCCTGTTGTGAAATATGAATATCTATGGAATTTCAGTCAGTAAATGAAAACCAATATACCTATTTCTAATTTTGATTTTTTGTTCTCAAGTTTCAACTCATTAGTTTGACAATAAAGCAGGAGTTAAATTTACTATCCTTCTTTATAGTGTGTCCAGAAGTGAATGATCTATACTGATACTACAGATTATACCAAAAGCCTGAGCAATTGTTCGTTTAAATGTAAATCTTACAAGAAAGCAGTCGGGAAACTAGATTTCCTCTACTGTGTTTTCTTTGAGCTGTTGAGTTCTGTATAAATCTTCAGATTGGTCAAAATCAGAAAGAGAAAATGCTACATATAAATAATCCTCACTTGAATGGCAACATAGTGAAAATTACAAATTTCCTCTAAATTTTTTAGTTAAGGGTTTTTGATTTTTGAAATAGTGTAATTTTTTTCTCATGGCTCTTCAGTATTTTCTGAGAGGTCAGTTGTCATGTCCTCCAAGCATATGAGGCAAAAGAACACGTAAAGACACTCAATATTAGATAAGTTAAAAGTTGATTAGCCAAATCAGTAATGTAAAATAGTAGCCAAAGTATAACATAGGTACACATTAAAGTGTAAAATATTAAATAAATATAAAATAGACATTCATTTTACAGCCTGCAGGAGGTGTTGGCAGCATTCAGTTGCCAGCCATCAGCATGTTATATTTGTCTGTCTTACCTTGATTATGAGGAATATGCAAACCATTACAAAAAAGTTCTTGTCAGCATTTGTTAGCACAGCTATCTCAGTAGTACAGGAAAGAAAAGTAAAACTGAAGTCAGTATAGAGGAGGGCACAATCATCAATTTCAGGTAACTCTTTACTGGAAATGATCTGTATGATTTATTTTACAGAGCAGTTTGTATCTTTATTAGGAGTTTTCTGTAGCCAGGAAGGTTTTTTTCACTAACCAGCAGGAGCAAGGCTTTATTTTGCAGATGTGGTCTGTTGCCCAGTGTTGTGCTGTTACTGCTGTGTTATGGTTTAACTTTGGCCCAGGAGTGGAGAATGACCGATCTGTTTCCAGGCCTGAACTACAGCCTGTTTTTGGATAGTGTTCTTGGTGAGATGGTAAGCTCTCTGGGGATGGCTCCTGGAGGGATTTGGCTTTTTTGGGCTGGGGGCAAGAGGCAGTGTCTAAGAAAGTAGACTTGAGAATTAGAGATTTTGCTTGTCCCTCCGATTGATGCTTTTTCATTTGAAACAAAAAAATTGTTTTTACAGCAGAATGAAAGCATGTGAGAGTGACCATAATAGCCTGGTTACATCACTCACCTGGATGATGAGATACCCAGGTTCTTTATTCACAAGGATATTTATGGGTATCTCTACAGCTTTGAATAATTTTGGTAAAGTTGTTCACTGCAGGATAATCTAAAGGGCTGTACTAAAATATTGTTTTGGAGAGTGAAGTCTAATTTAAAACTTAGTCTTTGCATATTTTTAAAGAATTTAATTTTAAGTCTCAAAAATAACTGATTTTTATGAGAAATCTTAAAAGGTTTTCCTTTTGGTTTTATCCTAACTAATTTTTATTGTTTTTCAGTTCTGAGACCAAGCTAATAAGATTTATACATGTGTATTGTTATGTGTGTGCTGATACCTTTATAAGTAGGGCATAGTGCACAATGGGTTTCTGTAGCAGAGGTAGTCGGGACAAATTCCTAAGGTGACAAATTCTGTATCTGTAGGGTCAAGTCTGAACCTATCAAGAGAGGTGAGCTGTAAGAAGATACCTGATGACATTAGGAGATTAATATATCTAAAATATCTCAATGTGAGAGACTGAGATATTAATGGTTAGCATCTCACACATTGTTAAGATCAGTAAAGGACTCTGTCCACTGTGGCAAACTGCACAAAGAAGCAGCTGCTCATCTGTGACCACTGAAACCCTTGCCCTGAATATGCCTCCATGGATTCCTGGAAATATGGAGAGTAAGTTAAGCTATCTGATGGGCACTTGAGATAAGATAAAGGTGGTACTATTGTCTAGATTATCTCAGGCCTAAGGAAAGGTAAACAAGGCTAAAGAAAAATGTGTCACTGCAAAGAACCCAGAGGGAAGGTCAGCTCAGCAACTGTGCTGAGGGTCAGCTCTGGCTGGGTCTGGAGGAGAGAGGTCATAGCCCACCAACTCAAGGAAGAGAAAGACAGAGCATGGGACATTCACATTCACACATAGGCCTGAAGTTATTCATCTCTTCTGATGGGGCAGAAGAGGCTCGAATATGCTGACATGAGAGGCAGCTATTGTGTCTTCGAAGGTGTCATAAACCTCAAAGTGTTCCCAGACTAATTTCTGGGGCCTTCCACCTGAGGACTGTACGTGATCCACAGTGTTGCAAAAGACAGTGTAAAACCTCCCCACCTGGGCATTCCCACATAAACCTGAATGTATATTAACTCACTAAACTCCATGTTTTGTGGACTTTTCCCCACACCAGGCAAATAAGACTGTGACAATCACTTTGACAAACAGACATCTAAATTGCAACACTCAAGTCTTGTTGCTGGATCCACAGGTGGTAATATCTTTCTACTCTTATCCTTTCTCTGTTTTTATTTCTTTTCCTTACACATTTTCTTTAGTGTTATTTTTATGTTTTCATTTTGCTATATTAATATAGATAGTAATAACCAAAATGGCTGCATTCCTGCTTTCCATTGCAACCAAATTGTTCTAAAATAAACCCTATATATATATGTATGGATAGATAGGTAGATATATAGATAGATAGATAGATAGATAGATAGATAGATAGATAGATAGATAGATAGATAGATAGAGGGGATGTGTGTGTATATATATATATATATAAACACAGATCATTCAATGTTGTTTCACACTAATCTAACCCAAGGGATCTATTAACAAGAATCTGGGTTACCCTAGACTTCTGGGGTGGCTTTTAACACTCACATCCATGCATCCATGTAGCGTCCCAAAAGATTGATTATTTCTCAGCTTTGCCTTGCAAGTCTGTCAATGTGGCCACTGGGCTGAGAGATAGCAGCTCTGTCTCTTATCCCAGGTGCACAACTATTATCAACTTGACATTGAAGGCTTTAAAGCAAACTAACAGGTATCTTTAATATCTCTCTGCATGCGTATTTGCTGTTTGTGCTCAGCATCTCAACACTTCAAGTAGGTTTTTATAAGTAGTTAACATTGAGTTAAGTTGCATTTACACAGGTGAGCAGGCATTTACCAAATTTTTAGTAAACAGATGTAGGATAGTGTTACTTTGATACAGGAATGGCAGCATGTGGTAACACAGATTCTTTCCCATGAGAGTTTTTCTCTTCTTCTTCCTGTGTTTTATAAATAAAGATAAGGTTTAGATGTTATTGAAACGGTCTCTGGAAAACATGGGCAGTCCTAGCCTGGCCAATCGGCCTAGGGGGAGGTTTTGGATTGACCCAATCTGGATGACCTTTGAAAAGTCTATATAAGTTTTATAATTAAATAATAAATGCAGATTTATGCCACACGACCGTCTCGATTTCTTCACTCGGCTAGTGGTTCAACAGCGACAGCAGCATGCTTTAGAAATCATGGATGGTTTATTCAGGTGTCTCTATGTATGAATGCATGCATTTATCCTCATTCAGCCCTCCCTCTCTTCTCCCTGAAGACATACATAGAAAGATTGTTTCCATGGTAACATAAAAAATAAATTAACAAATAGGAAGCTTGGTTTCTAAACCTGTTCCCCTTCCAACCTCAAATTGGAGATTCAAAACTTCATTCCTGTATGCAGATCTGATTTACATGAGGAGCACTACCTTAAGGTTCTAACTTTGTCCTTCACATTTTTCTTCAGTGTCACAATCCCTCACTTGCTATTTTGGTGTGAATTGCTCTGTTTATAAGTACAGACTCTTCATAACATGCATACAGTGACCAGCACAGTGGGACCTTATTGTTTTTTGATGACTACTGCAGTAGCAAATACATAGCAAATGGGTTTGAGAACAGGTATTTTTTTTATGCAATCAACTGATTTTAGCCTTTGAAATGTCAGCTCTTGCTGTACGGGTTCAGTGAGACTTGAGAAAACATGGGACAACTCTAATGCAACTAATTGAATAAACTGAACATTTTATCAACTTAGATGTCTTCTTAAATCTTGGGTATAGTGGGTCAGACTCATAACTGCACTCCTGAGTGGATGATTAAAAAAACCCAAAAAGCTGACGAACCATTGATATGAACTGGAATACAGTTGATTTTGGATATCTCCTTCCTGTAGTTCTGTAGCATATTTAATGCTTTCTGAGTGCCAACAGAAATTGTCCCTGCTAACAGTGAAATTGGTGGCAAATGTTGAATACATGATGTATTTTATTTCCTTTTTTTCTTCTTTGCTGATGTGCAGTAATAAAGTCAGTTTTATCTGATGCAGTTTTGTGACTGATTGCAAAGAAGTCACTAGTGGAAAAATTTAAGTGATAAGAAGTGTTTTATTTACCCTGTTTGTGAAGATGTATTTCATAATCATGTTCTTAAATATAAAAAGATTAATTTTTACATGCTAAGGAAATATGCACTGGTAAAGTACATAAAACCTCTACAAATCAACTATGCTTAATATAAAGTATATCTGTCAGGGAAACTGTCAATTTGTGCTGCTCCCTCTACATCCAAACAGACCCAAGAATTATGAAAGCAAAAGAGCCTTTTGAGAGTACTGTAATTACAAGACACTTTCACTTTTTTTGGTATCCTGTTTGAATGCTCTCATAGGACCAGGTTTGACAAAGTTTTCAGCATTTTCTGAAGGTACAATACACACAGATGTTCTCAAAATGCTCACTGAACTGCCCAAAATGACTTGTCACTTCTAAAATGTGATGGCCCTGGCCTTGCACCTTAATTGAAGTTAGGCCAAATACCAGCAGGAAGTGAATGAAGTTTTTCTGAACAAAGTATTTTGACTGATTTGCCAATCCCTCCTTCAGTCTATCAGAGGACAATACTGTAAAACTATTGATGCTTGAGGCTTTTTCATTTGGA
This sequence comes from Pomatostomus ruficeps, assembly GCA_013400735.1. NCBI lineage: Eukaryota > Metazoa > Chordata > Aves > Passeriformes > Timaliidae > Pomatostomus > Pomatostomus ruficeps. Next base: position 13,375 of record VYZT01023668.1, on the reverse strand, counting down.
AGTAGACTTGAGTGCTTAATGCAAACATTTATGCACTTCATGCATGGTGGGAATGAATTCCATTCAAGACTCAAGAAGCCTAAGAAAAGAAGGAAATAAGAAAAAGAACCCAAGTTTAATGTATAGCATAGTACAAAGGTGTTTAACAACAGTTATCAAAAAAGCTTTCTACTTTAGTCAGTGCAATGAGGGTTTCTAAGACTTATCTTGGGAGGGAGGGGAAAAAAAGGAATCCAAAACATGAAAAAAACCAAACCCCAAATACCAGGAAGGTAAATATCTTGCAAGAGGTGAAAACCTGACACTGCTGTGACTTCTCAGGTGAATGTAATTCAAAGAAAATTAATCCTCTTTAGCTCTTCTATCTTGTATGAAGCTTACAATAGCAGAAAGAGAAAAATAGTTTAAAAATTGCTAAGCATTAAAAATGCAGATTCCAAATGAATGTGAATGATAGTAGCAGCAGATGTTTTTTTTCTGATGAACCGTCAGTGCTGATGTCTGTCTTCCCTACTAACTGTAGCTTTTACAGGTAATTTGCACTTTAATTTTTCTTCTCTTTAAATGGCTCACAGTAGCATATTTCACATGAACACCTAAAAAGGGCTGCTAGAAGAAAGATTTTTGTAATGATCACAGTTCCTTTTTTGTCTTAGCTGAACAGTGTTCAGCACTTTATGTACCTGTCTTGTGAGGCTGCATTTTGGAGGGTATTTTCCTTTCTGTGCAACTATTTAATTTCCTATCACTCCCACCTTTTCCATTCAATTCACATTCCTATTTCAATTTTCCCATGGAAAATAAGTTTTTAAAAATTCTTTCCAGACTTATTTCACTTTGGAAACCTTAAGCTTGCAATGAATGATCTAAACTTTTGCAGATAAATTTAAGGAGACTGGTGGGAATGTAACTGTAAATTGTATTCTGTATCTGAATGCAGTGTATTGTGCTAGGTCATGTTAGATGTAGTTGGAGCGATACCTACTCATGTTGGCATCCGGGTTTGATTACTGAAATCTTTTTTAAAATTAAACTACATGTATCAGAAACTCTCTGCTCTTTTGAAAAGCAACAACCATTTTTCTTGGCAGGACAGGGGTTTGTGAGGCACCTGCATGGGTGTTCCGTACCCACCTTGCTGTCTTCTCCAGATGTTTCTCCTTTGGGGCTGTTTGGATGTTTCCTAGGGGTAATCTTGAGCTGGGTCAGGCCAGATTCCTCTTCCGTAACTGTGGCACCCCTGGAGGACTGTGTTCGTCAAGAACCATATCCACATATGTAGGAATGTAAGAGGGAGTTTTCACAGCCATTACATTTCTCTAATGGATTTTTCCAATGGACAAAATAAAGGGAACCATTTCTTCTATCTGCTCCACAATAAACTCAGAACCTCTTTGACCCCAGTATATAGTGCCATGGTTTAATTGACATGGTAGTGTTCTGTCAAAGGTTGGACTTGATGATGTTAGGGGTCTCTTCCAAAGTTAATTATTCTAGGATTCTAAAGAAATAGTGTTAATTTCATGGTGAATTTTCTTATATTTTTAACAAACCAATCTTGAAAACCAGTAACAGTCCCAAGAAGTATTTGTAGATCAGAGCACCACAGGATTAAACTTATTTATGAAATGTGTGAATGTTTGCACTGTCACATAATTGTGCAGCATTATTGGACTCTATTTAAGTGTTCTGAGTTATAATAGCTAAAGAATCTAGCAGCATTCCAGAATATTAAGAGAAAATTTTCTTTAGAACAGGGAGAGGATATTTTCTGAAGAATTACTTTTCTACAGGTAACATGTACCAAGAGATAAATTACACTGGCACATTTGATATTTTTTTGACATTTGATGTTTTTCTTAAAGGATATAAACATCCATTAATGTATAATTTAATGCTCGTATGGTTTAGTGCATGATTTAGCTCTTCTGTATGGAAAGATGGGAAGAACAAGTTTACTTAATTAAATATTTTATTCAAGGAGGGGTATATGTGAGAGGGGTGACGATATGTTGCTTTAGAAATTATAGAGCTGTAGATGTTACAGCATGGATGGGAAAATGAACCCATTGTGTATATTTGCTTTTCTGTCTCAGTATTCTATCAAAAACGTTAATAATTCTTTATAGCTGACAAATTAAAAGCTGTCTTTTCAGATCCCACTGTTATTTAGACTTCCGGTACAATTCAGAGTCTTCATTTTTTGTGTTACAAGAACAGTATGATTCTTGGAGTTTTGGCTGCTCTCAGCTTTAATACTGGTTCAATAAAGCATTTCTCTTGGGGCTGGCTTATGAATATGGCCAGTGAAATAAATCATTCTTTCTCTCAGTAGACACTAACACTAGTGGCACTTCTACCTTAATGGCCAAGAGGTGTGCTTTTTCCCTTCTCTCTCTTCAAAGTGCCATTCTGGCAGGCATTATTATTTGCTATCATTTCTTAGAGTCCCAAGGCTAAGAAAAAAAATACCTGAAATGAACCCAAACTGATTGCTGATGTGGAATTCTTTAGCTTCTGAATTATTTGATGAAGTTCACGTATGAAATTTTGTTTCACCCTCATTTTATTGTGTCTGATTTTGAACTAAGCTGCTGTCACAAAGTGGGAGTGGGAGGAAAACAGGACAATAATTTAATTTTAAAGATAGTAGTAAAAATTAAGATAACACGATGCTCATAACTGTTTTCAGCTATTACTGCCATTTATGGCAAAAAATACTGTTGCAAAAAGGTATTTTTTATTACAGAAAGATAAACACATTAAAGATTAACAAGGCAAAAATTCTGACAATTATCTGACATGTAAAATCTATGAAATAAATTAATTTTAGAAGCCATAGTTGGGTGTTTGGAATGTAGATGTCCTTATCTCTGTAGCTGTGTTGTTCAACTGAATGAGCCTTATGATTTTCAGCTTTTAAACTCACAATGGTGATGCCTGATTGTTTTTTGTCCTTTCTTCTTATACCCTTTTTATACATTTTTATACCCTTTCCCTTTTGCTATACCCTTTTTCTTTCCTTGTACCTTTTACCCTTATACCCTGTGTCCTTAGTACTGCATGTTTATAATTTTGTAGTTTGATATTTAGCTTAGTTTGGGGGTTCTCTGAGGAGGGACGACAAAACATCCCTACTATCTCAAAACTACAAGCTCCAACCTTGAAGAGTCTGGATTTTGGAATATGTTTTTGAGCTAGGCTATAGTTTCATTTAGGAGGGCGAATGGGAGATAATTACCTCACTTGTTAAGTTACTCATTAAGGAATTTTAAGTAAATACACTAATTTATAAAGTCCATAAAATTTTATACGAAGAGTACGTGCTCACACTCTTACACCAAGATCCTATTAAACCAAAGTAATACCCTTTTCCTATACTGCTGTGTCTGCTTCTTTTTTTTTTTTTTACCAGCACTTAAGGCATCAATGGAAGCTTGGATAACATTTAGGATTTGATTTTTGACAATTACAGAGCCATAAACTCTACAGATTTGAAGGAAATTACTGAGTTAATTTGCATTTGGAAAGAAAATATTCAGCTCTGTGTTTAAACTCTGTGGATACCTCAATCCTAATCCTATACCCACTTGTGATTAATAGGGCACATGCAAGAATTTCGTTTTTGGCATCCTTTCCATGAAAGGTGCTGTTTTTGATGCTTTTTTTGATGATTTTTTGAAACCATTACAAAAGTAAGGTCTTCAAAAAATGTGCAGCTTGTTAATTTGCATTGCATTGTATGATAATTTTAATATTATTATAAGTGAGAGGTTGTCCATTGCAGTCTGTTTCCATCACATCTTTCAAGTCTGTACTCAGTTTCTATTTGGGGTGAATATCTATCTCTTTAAATATATGTCATGTGGTTAAAATGGAATAAAACATATTATAAAATGGTTTTAATAAATTTTATTTTATTTATATGCTCAAGATTATGTTTTCTAAATGGGTCCCACTCTATGAGAAAAATGTCTTTAAGGGTGATATACTTTATTACAAATATATTGTATAGAGTGATTAGAGATATAAATAAATTTCATATTAATTGACATTGACATGAGTCAAAGACAAAATTTCAGTGCAGAAATACAGAATAATTTGTTGGTTCTTTGAATTTCTTTCTATGTTCAGTCAGTTTGAGGATAATTAAGTGATAGATATATAGTTGCTCATATCAATTAGAGAGAAAAAAACTAAACATACGTGATATTTTTAATGTGGAATAACCTTAAGGTTTCTGTGTTTGGTTTTGTTGTTTTCTTTTGTTTGGTTGGGTTTTTTTTTAAAGCAAAGACTTTAACTGCTTGGGCTTGGAACCAAATAGTAATGCATCATTTCCTCAGTGAAAAACGTTAAATATATTAAAAACTTCTGAAATGCCTGGTTTGTTTCAGGATTGCACAAATCATGTGTACCCTGAGACCTTGATCTAAGTGGAATGACATGTTTTTTCAAACGTGCCTGTTGAGTGGTATAAATTGATATCAAAAACCTGTTTCCTCTTTGATGCTCCGAGTCCAGCTTTTGAATATATGAATGATAGAACTCGTTTCATTCTTGTCCCACTGTCAATGACTATAATAACTGGCCATGCTGCCAATAGTGCAGGATGAGTAGGTAGGGAAATGAAAGTGGGAGTGAGGAAACTAGTGCTACATTGTCTCTGAAATTTCCCAGTACTGTATGAAATTCAAAGCAATATAAATATTAAAATAGCATCAGTCCCACTTATAGGCAATGGATAGTGTTACATTTCAATAAAAATTTTTCCTGTCATGTCATTTGCTCTGTTGCTAATTAAAGATTACAGGCAAGAGCTCACTTGAGGTAAGGCATGCGTTTAATCTCAGTTTGAAATGATTTGCTTTGGATGTCCATTGACCTTTGTCCTGGGGTGATTTTTATGCTCTGGTTTTTGGTTTTTTTTCTTTCTTTCTTTTTCCTGTCGTCTGCTTAAGCCCAGGAATGGTTTCTGTGACCTTGAGCTCGCAGAGAGAAAACCTGGCATGGTTTGTTTCTATCTCTTTGAGATAAAAGCGCAAGTTTTTTTTCCTTGGCTTCCAGTAGTCTGTCCGGCTGTGAGTTAGGACAGAGGGGTTTTTTTTCCCTGTTTTTTTTTCCTTTTCCCATTTCCGCTGGGATTGCAGTTTTCTTTTTGGGTTTTTTTGGACTGTTCGGCCTGGTTTTTTTCCCTATCTGAACAATCAGACGATCTCCGGGGAGACAGTCGGCAGGACCCTCGCCAGGCGCTGCCGGACACCCTGGGCCAGCCAGGCCGAGCCTTCAGGAGGAGTTGAACTAAAGAAAGGAGAGACTGAAAAATTCCGCCATCTTCCTCCATGGTAGAGAAGATTTACTGCCTAATATTATTCAGGTTTGGGGTTTTTTTGTTTGTTTCGTTTTCTTTGTGCCTGCGTGCACCTTGCTTGTTAAATAAACAGTTCTTTTTCACGTCTCTCCAAGAAGATTTTAATTCTGAACCTTGGCTGGGGGGAGGGGCTGTAATTCTGCCTTTTAGAGGAGATACCTTTTCGGAGTCTCTTCCCAAAATTTGTCTCAAACGGGGACAACCTTTCCACATTTAACATGTTTTATGAATTTGCCTGTGCTTGCTGGGGCCTTGACTAGCTGATTTTCAGTCTCATCTTCAGGTATATAAGTATTGTTGTTTTGAACTGTGATGACACTATTATCCTTTATTTGTTTATAAGAAGATCCAGTTGTCTCTTCTTTCAAGCAAATGTTCCTTATATGACAAAAGAAATGGAACCACATCAGGTAAATTGTTCACAAAGGCAAGGTCACAGAAAGCTGTAATACAAAATACATGACTTTTTGAAGGATAAAGTTTAATTTAAACAGTGTTATTCAATGGACAAAACCCATTTTTTACAAAATATCAAGCTGTTCTGTTGAATGCAGAAAGTTAGGCCAAGTGCTAGATAAGTTTCAAACAAAGAAATGATAAATGACTGTTGTATGAAAGCAGGATAGCTAAGATAAGAAAACCAAAAGGGACCGACTTGGTGGACAAAGTAATTTTTTCCATTTTGTAAGATTATATTTATGAATAAAAGTCTCCCAGGAACAGAACTGAACACTGTTGCAAAATATGAAATTAAGATCTCTTCATGAACTATCTGTGGAACACTGATGTCACCCTCCAAATTTTATATACCTTTTTCATTCTAATCTATAGTAAAAATTATAAATGAAATGAAAAATAATGAATTTAAATAACACTTAAATGGGCCAACAATATTTATGATCCATTGATACCATCTCTACAATCCTTATACAGCTTTTAGTTTGGCAAATCTCTCTCTAAAATGCCTTTCTTTAGAACCTCAGAAACTGAATTGTCATAAATCTTTAATGCAGTGGATTAGACATAGATTATTAATTAATTTATTTTAGTGATGCATTTATTAAATAACTTAATTTCTTTCTGGTCAAGTTGGAGTCTGCTCTCTGCTGCCTCTCTGAAGTTTCATTACTACTGAGAATAATTAGGAATTCTTTAGCAGGTAACAATAGTATAATTAATTTTGCTTTGCAGTGCTTTGCACTTTGGCATTCACTTAAACTAGCTTTGAATATCTGTGGCCTGATTAGATAGTAATTTTAATCTACTTTGGTAGGAGAGACACTTTGCACAAATAGCTGAATAACAACAGTTCAGTGTAGACAAAAGGCACATAATGAAAGGAAACATCTAATGAAAATGCACATCACTCAGCATCTCAGGGAGGTACGTGTCTGAATGCATGAAGAATATTGTTAAGGTGAAATATACTTGTGTAAGGTTTTTTAGTTTTGAAAGCACAGTTCTGCGTCACACAGGAAATTTAAAGAAAACTATAATTCTGTCTTTGATCTCCTTATTCTTAATCTAGTATTCTGTGTTGTCTTGCTCCCAAGGAGAATGCAAGTGTGAAATATGAAATTAGGTGCTTTAACAGGCTTGGAATTAAAATCCTCTTGAAAATCCATTGGGTATGCATGCACGTGGGTGTGTTTGGCAGACCAAATCCTGTGGACATAGGAGTTAAACCTGGCAATAGATTTGCAGTTAAATTTACAGAGTAGCATTTGTGTGTGTTAACTCTGCTTTTAGTTAATATAAAAAAATGAAAGAAATGTATTTCCATCTTGAATTCTATTATCACAGTTTGTTCTTGAAAATAATGGTTCCTAGATCTACTGAGAGCAGTAGTGTATGACAGTATATTCAAATTCTTTTACAGTATTACAAAATTTTCCTGACCCTCTGTAATGTTAAACTGAATAATTTCTTCTTGAACCTTAAAATCTTATTTGCTTTATTTTACTGGCATCTTTTGAAAGTATTTATCAGTAGCATAATGGTAGCTCCATATTTATCGGTAGCCTAATTTAAGCCAAATGGCTGTGGCAAGTAATTGTAATTAGGCTGCAACCTACAGTACTATTGAGTGTACAGGAGTATTCAAGACTGACATGTTCGCAGCCTGAAGTTTAATAAGAATATCACAATCCATGAGTAACATCTAGTGTTTCTCCTCTAACTGCAAAATTCTGGATTACATTAAATTAAAGTTAAAATTTGTGCTTTATAGCATATAACATATAGCATCCTGACTTGATTAATTTTATTAGGGGATAGTGTATGAACTGGAGAAGAACCCAGGAAGATTTAATATAACATTATAAATGCCAAAATCAGTGCTGGCTCTGAGTTCTATAATTACTCACCATTTGACCAAGTAATTTCATAACTTCAGTGGTGCAAAATTTTCTCTGTATTTTGTGTGGATGTTTTTATTGGTTAGGTGAAATTATTGGTGATAAAAAGACCAGGCAGAAGAGAGAGATTAATTTTAGATGCATTTTGTCTGCATGTAATAATTCTGCTAATAGTTCACTACTTCAAAGCATTGAAGACAACCTAGAGCACAAATTTTAGAGAAGGAATAAGACTTGCAAAATATATCCACCACATTTTACTTTTAATGTACTGAATTTGGTGACTTAGTCTGAGACTCAAAGTCACACAAGACAGAGTGCATCTTGTGTCATTCTCATTTTGATAAGAAAGTGGCTGACATGTTGAGAAATGACCTACTCTGTAATCACAATCAGAATATATAAAAGCTTTGTGATATACAATTGTTTCCTTATTCAAACTGGACTCCTGTTCATAAGCTATTAACTGACCTGTGGATTTCGGCTGATAAAGTCAGGCTGAAATTTTTTTTCCTGAACTTGCCTTGAGGTATTGTAGAGAACCATATTGGCAGGATATTCAGGTGCCCAGAATGTGAATTTTCTTGGGAAAATATAACAAAATGAATAGGATTATTATCCCTATAGGAACAGTTTTCCATGGGTGATTCAGACACTTGATTTTCTTATTTAATATTGATGTTATCTTACAACATATTACCATAAAATATAGTTACAGCATATACTTGCATATCAGTCAATGTAAGCAGAGAGCATATTAAGTGAACAAGCAAAAAAGAAGGAAAATTCAGTGTGTTAGCTTTAGTGTTATTAAACTATTTTGACTGATAAGGCTCTTTTAGAAGTGGTACTAAAACTGCAAAGCTGTATCAGCTGATTGAAGGAATCAATCCTCCGTCAGTATTTTGCTGATTTTACAGGAAATAATGCTGAATAGGTAGTGTAAGCAAGACCATCTATATCTGAGAAGGACAATTACACAATTTATATGACCTAAATAAAAGAAATGTGATGGCTCCTTGAAGTGGAAAATTGCTTTACAGTCAGTGTGTGAACTTAACTTTTAAATATATATGTAACAATTCTGGTTTTGGAAGATCTAGTCTAACTTCATTATCTGTTACAAAAAGTTTCATAATTATAATACATAATAAAATCAAATTATTTACAAAGACATCAAAGGAAAACTTGACTTTTATGTTATTTCTTTCTTTAAAATGTGCTCAAGTAGCTGTTCTCCTGTTTTCTGAAAGAAGACATTCAAGTGGTCTTCTACCTTCCCCTATCCTCTTTAAAGGAGAGGTCCTTGAGGACAGAGGGTAAGGTTTGTGTACCCTATTTAGAGCTATACAAAGGCACAACTAAAAAATGGAAATTGTGATAGATTCCTGTAGGAGACTGTGCTTTTAATAACTTCAGCTTCTTAATGTAGAAAATTTCTTCTCCTTTCTCCTTCACAAGAGTAGATCAAACTGCTGTACTGCTTGAAGGGGATTGCTCTTCTGTTCCTTTTATCAGGTACACAATTGTGAACATTTGTGTTGTTTGCTTTTATCGGGTATTTATCAGATTAACATTTGTACCTGATGGTTTGCTGAATTATTTTATGCCTTTTATCAGATTTCTTAATTTGGAAAACATCAATATCTAATTGGTACACGTACCATTACTAAATAATTCTTCAAGAGACTCTAAGTATTTTTCTACCTTCCAAGCTACATAGTAGGTCTGTAGAAACCTCTCGTAAAATGTCAGTACTCTTCTAGGTCAAGAGTTTGCTAAGAGTTTATCAAAACTCAGTTAAGATGTTTTATTTCCTTGTTCAGCTGAAGATGGTAATTGGAAGAATTCTTGTCCATTATATTTTTATTTTTTTTTTTTTTTTATTTTATAGAATAAAAACATGAATAGTATGCATTGCTGGTTTTCCCCTGTAGTTTCCATTATGACTAGGAGCTATTATGGGTAGGATTGTTGGTTTTGGATTATCCTGGAAATTAGAGATGTAGAATTAGTCATTAATTGGTGAGAGCCATAGTGTATCACTATTTTGCTCATATTTATGCAACAGTTTCAATAATATTGTGTGGAAATTATAAAAAAATACTACTGAATTAAAATAATTCCACATTTTCAGCTAAAGGATATACAGAAAAAATATAGAAAACTACTTCTAAATCATTCAAAATTCTGAAGAATATGGTTTTATACTGTCAGAAAAGTGTCTCTGTAGATATGCATTTCTTCCAATATAAAGGAAATATTGAGTTTTAAAGGGCTATTAAGTCCAGTGTGGAAAGATTTCACTAGAACAAATGGGTTTTAGTGGGTAAGCCATTCCAAATTATGTTTGACACTGTTTATGCAAGAAAGAGCTAGCAGCAGGACAAACTATCAAGTAAAATATTGGTCTTTGCATTTTGTGTATTCCAATCAAACCCACATCTTTTCTGGAACATGTCAGATGAGAACAAGTTATACTTCAGTTAAACATAAATTACTGATTTCAGTAGCTGAGGCAACCATGCAAGATTCTTGAGTTTCAAGCTTTGTTGTCTCTCATTGCTTTTGTATACCTGTGAAGGATGCAAAAATACTTGATTTGATGTTTTCAGTCTTCATGTTTATTTACCTAATCTCTGTATTTTCTCCAGTATTAAGTATGTTTTAAAAGATGATTTAAACACATTTAGTAACATGTCTTAGGCTTATCTTTTTCAGAACAAGAGTACCTTTTAAGTTCCTGTATTTTACAAGCAGCTCTAGGTCAAGCATAGAACAGACAAGCATTCTGTGACGCCCTACACATGATGTATGTCCTGTGGTTTATATACAGGACAGTACATGGTTTAAAGTGCAATATTTGGGATAGGGAGCATATTTCTCCCAGGCCTCCCTAGAATCAGCACTGCAGGACTGAATAATACCTCCAATTTTGACACAGCTGTTGTCCAACACTTTAAAACCATACTATGCCTTTTAAAATAATGCATTGATTGTATTTGACATTCACTGATGTCGTAGATGCTATTAAAACAGCTGTTCTGCTCATGCAAATGACCAAGCATCACCTGCAGGTTGCTAAGCAAGCCCACTGAACAAGAAAGAAAAGCTTGTGTTGTTTTCATAGGCTTTGAATCAGCATGGAATTCCACACAGTAACAAGGAAAGAGGTCAAGCTCAACAAGACCTTGCACCTGACATTTTCACACTAGAGTTACAGTACTTACCTGAAAACTTTTAATTATAGCTACTGGTGTGGTATTGCCTGAGGCTTTTAAAACCTTGTCTAGTTTGGAAGAAATTTGAATTCACACAGTAAAAAGTAAGAGAAAAACAAATTATTCTCCCTCCCTCATTTCTTCAACTCTGCACAAACTGTGTGACCAGCAATGCATCATTTGTCCTTGGTGTGAATTTAAGAAAAAAACAAATTGCAGAACATTAAGAAAACTCATCAGTTAGGGTTTCAGAGAATAGTCCAATGTATTCCTGCAGTTTGACAAAGTAAGAGTCTACTTTCTATTTCACTTATCTGAGTAGTCATTACCATCATAATAATGTCAGTTCATTCAATGCATTGCAGAGCCAACTGCTCTATTAGTATTATGTATTAAAAGGGTCAGAAAAAGGTGTCTCTAACAGGGGGGTTGGAACTCTGCTATGTCATGAATGAAAACTCCTACTTGCTGCAGAAACATAAGCAATAAATAAGATTGGAGGATGCAATCATTTTAGTCCCTTTCTGTCATGCACTGTTGGAATCTTTTGTTTTATGTTGCCAGTGTTTTGAAATCGTAGCAGATGATTGTCATTACAGTGCATCCTAAACCATGTGTTACTGAATATCTTTAAATTTCTGTTCTAATATATTCTTATCACTGCCATTATGGCTGCAAAGATCTTAGTGTCACTTCAGTTAATTGTAGAAGCTGAATTATGTTGTCTAACTTCCAGTCATGCAGAAGAAAATATGCACTTACATGCTTCTATTATTCAAATTGAATTTTCAAGCTGAACAGTAAAGTCTTTAGTTCACAGCATATTTTACACATAAATTTAAACAAGGTGCTGAACTGTGACATCCAGACCAAAAGATTATATAGACAGGTTGCTGAGCTTGCTATCTGAAATGCACTGGGCATTCTGAGGCTATAAAGCAATAACAATAGTATAACCAACCCTTGTATATCATGAAAAAAATATTTTTTTCTTAGTCTTTGAAGTTACTTCTTGATCCATTGATGAATTCCTGATTTACTGAATGTTGTGAAGGGAGCATGACAAGCAGGTTTTTCTACCTTGCAACATTAGCCACCTGTGTCAGTTTACATCCTGTTCTCCCTGTGCACTGAAGGAATCAAAAGTGACTTTCAGATGTAATCTGTTATATTTGTGATCATTTCTGACCATCAGATTTTATCAAAACTGTGTGACAAAATAAAATCCTTCCTTTAGGTTTTGGTTATCTCTAGGATAACATTAAGAGATGTGGTAAGTATTAATCTCCTTTTGGTCAAATCCAGACCTTACTAATGCTACTTTTGAATTACTGATCTCATAAATCAGCACATCTTGAATATCTCAATGTTGCATATGAAATCTTGCTTTGCTCAGCTTTTTCTCTTGTGGCTGATAGTCTTCTATGTGGTGATAGTCTTATAATGCTTTTGTGTATTTAAAAATGCCAAAACACACCTGCCACACTGCCTTGCTTTTTTGACAGTGGCAAGCCAGCAGGAGCTACATTTGGCTAGATCAGCAGACAGAAATAATTATTTGTGTTTTCATAAAGGGAATTCCTGAAGGAGTGGCTATATATATATACTAAGATACCAACGCTTAGAGGATTTTTATTATTTAAGAGTAAAGGTCGATCTTACACAGTTTGAACTTTTCTCTTTTAGTTCATTCTGCTTGAAAAATAAGGAGTGAATCATCATTTCTGGATAGCACACATTGTTTATGACTTGATAGAATAATTTTCAGGGATTAAACATAAACTGTAAAACAAAACTGTTGTTTTAGAAGTCAGCTACTAATCCATGAAATTTACTTCCGGATTATTGATTTGTTTGTTTGTTTGTTTGTTTGTTTTTTTGTTTGTTTGTTTTGGTAGCATTAGTCCACTTATCCAGTTTTGTTGTGATTTAACCCCAGCTGGCATCTAAGAATAACACAGCTGCTTGTTCATTCCCTGCAGTGGGATCAGGGAGAGAATTGGAAGAATAAAAGTGAAAAAAACCCTCTTGGGTTGAGATAAAGACAGTTTAATAGTTAAAACAAAAATCATGCACTTTTGCGAACCAAAGCAAGGAATTCATTCACCACTTCCTGTCAGAAGGCAGGTGTTCACCAGTTCTCCAGGAAAGCAGGACTTCATCACATGTAACGGTGACCTGGGAATACAAAGACAATCACTTTGAACATCCCACCTCTCTACTTCCCCCAGCTTTATATGCTGAACATAATGCCATATGAGATGAGGATATTCCATATATATGGAATTTGGGTCAGTTGTCCCAATTTTGTCCCCTCCCAACTCCTTGTGCACCCACAGCCTCCTCTCTGGTGAACTGGGTAGAGCAGAAACAACCTTGACTCTGTGCAAGTGCTGCCCAGTTATAATGAAAACATCCCTGTGTTA
>VYZT01023661.1:86235-96273 GCA_013400735.1 Pomatostomus ruficeps | reverse complement strand
GTGTCTGTCACTCCTTCCTCCTTTCTGGAAGGATCCTCAAACTCTTTCCCTGGTACACCATGGGATTCATCCCATGAGAGACAGTCCTCCATGAACTTCTCCTGCATAGGTCCTTCCCATAGTCTGCATTTGGTCAGGAACTCTTCTGGTGTGGGTTCTGTTTATGGGTTACAGTCCTTCAGGAACAGAGTTCTCCAGCAGAGTCTCCTCTCTCCATGTGTCCTGCTAGGAGCCAGTTCAGTCTTCTTGTGAAATCACAGCTTCCTTCAGGCATCCACCTGCTCCAGCATGGGGTCCTTCAGGGACTGCAGGTGGATCTCTGATCCATCATGGACCTCCATGGGCTGCAGGGGCACAGCTGCCTCACCGTGTTCTGCACCACGGGCTGCCAGGGAATCTCTGCTACAGCACTTGGAGTATTCCTCTTGCTTCTCCCTCACTGACGTAGGTGACTGCAAAGATGTTTATCTCACATATTCTCACTCCTCTCTCCACTGCTGTTATTCCAAGTAGTTTTTTCCCCTTCTTAAATACATTATCCCAGAGCTGCTGTCACTGTCACTGATGGTCTTGGCCTTGATCAGCAGCAGGTCTGTCTTGGGAGTCAGCAGGCATTGGCTGTCTCAGACACAGGGAAAGCTTCCAGCAGCTTCTCACAGAAGCTGCCCCTGTAGCTTCCTCCCCACATCCCCAGCTTGCCTCATAAGCCAAATACAATTATATTTTTACACTTTCAGAAAAAGATTCTATATACTGAAAGGGAATTCATCTAGCTGAAAAATAAGTTTTAGAATTGTATATTCCTAAGCATAATTTCCATCTGCCTGATGCACAGCAGAGGTTTGTGCTGAGATCCCCTACATCTTGAGATTGTTCTTTCCAAGGCAGTTCCACTGTTTCATTTTTTCCCCCAGTCATTCCTATTAATTTTGCTCTACCTTCTTCAAAAGAGTTTGCACAACAAGACAGCATTACATTTTGGCAATTTATTTCTCAAGTGAATGACTTAAATATGAACAGGAGCATTGTCTTTGTTACCTGGTGAATATTTTCTATCTGCAAAAGGACTTAGAGGAAAAGAAAATCATCTTACATGAAGAGAAAAAACCCAAAACCCAAACTCAATCCTTCACACAGACATAGGTGTAGAGAACATAGGAGCTGTTGACAATGACTGACCAGAAAGTGGATCATGTAAAAACAATACATGACAGCATGCAACACTCCATGGGCTCACACAGAGAGTGCATACTGGGTAATGTGGAAAAGAAACATCTGATCAGTGTTTTATGTCAGCAGTCTTAAAGGGTTCCCAAACTCAGATCACATAAGGCAACTTGAAACTAGAGATGAATCTGATGAAAAATAAATACTTGGCTTTCTTTGAAATGCACAGCTTGTGTTTTGAGGTGTTGCATGCATATGGACTTCTGAGTGGCCACGAGATCATCGTAATTTTTCTTCCCAAAGTTGAACACTTCCTAATATTTTAAGGCTATAGGAATTTGTATATGTCAGTGCCACCTAGTGAGGCCTGAAACACTTAGAGCTAGACCTACACATGAACATAGTCAGTACAATGCTGACCTTTCTTCATTCTAACTTCTGCCTGTGTTTCCTTAGCATGAATTCCTCAAAAATTCTGATATCCTCAGCTTTATCAATAGGTAACTGTATGCTCAAGGGACTGAAAAATCCTGAACTTACAGTAGGACTTAGACAGGGCTTAAGCTTGGAGGGCTTTCTAAGCAAACCAGTTCCTTTCTATAATATATGAAACTTTCAGGAGAGTTTCAGTAGATTATAAATTCCTGAACTATATTGTGTTTTTATCAGTTTATTGTAGTATTTTGATTTGAACATTGCAGTGAAGATTCAAATTCAAAATCTAAAAGTTGTTTGCTGTTTTTCTTTGTTTTTCTCTAGTCAGCAGGGCTCCTCCATAAATATCTCATAGCTTATGGATGCCTTTATCAGTACATAGCAACATGAAGGACTAAAGCTTCTGCTTTTGCTGGCATATATGTGAATTTTCTTGGAACTGTATGTATTTCTTTTATTACTGTCCCAAAGTAATTCATTCTTCAGAATATACATCTTGTTTACAACAGATAAATCAATTTGAAAAGAAAACCCAGTCATCTGCTTTTGATCTAAATTATAATTCCATTGCGTAGTGCAAAACAATTTCATTTAATACAGCATTCTTCTATTATGATCACAAAACACTTTAAGGGCTAAGTCAATCACCAGCTAAAGAAAATAAGGTATTAAGATGAGATTTAGAAAAGAAAGTGTGCAAATGGATCATTCCTAAACATGACCAGTTGATGGCAACCTCATTGTCTTCTGTGAAAACTCAAAAGTCCAAGTCTTTGACTCTCATTTTCCTTCAAGAGCAATATATAACAAGGACAATGCATAATGAATTACATTGGAACAAAAGGAAGACAAAAAGCAGAAAAATTACATATTGTGTGGGCCTAAGGAGGCATGGAAAATTATAGTGATGTGAACCATATGAATGAACTTAGAGCAAATAAACTCTCTCTACCCTGCTTTTTTTCTCAAGCCAGAATAACTATTGCCTTCCAACTTACTCTGCAGCTAAAGGTACATGAATTGTTTTTACATGTCTGCAGTGCTCTGATTCTGTGATCCTTGTTAGAAGATTGCAAAGATATTTTACAATTAAACAGTGATAACCAGCATTCTAACACACACCAGTGAAAATGCAAAAGGTTTCTCAGTTTCATTCAGAAGAACAATATATTTTGGGTTCATGGAATGATTTTTATTCACAGAATATGGAACATGATATGGAAATATGTTTTAACATCAATATAGTTCACCAGCTTACAAACACAAGTTCTGAAATTCAATCTGTTTTGAATATTATTTCTAAAATGTTCCTATATGTAGCAGTGACCCAGCCAGCTGTCTCTATGAAAATTAAAGAAATAACTTGGATAGATTTTTCTTCCCAGGACAGCAAATCTGAGAGAGATGGAGAAAGCATGCTTGGGGAAATCCCCTAACTGCCACGTTTTAGCCCTCTCAGTCAAAGGCTCTGTTCCACCCCTGTTATTTTAATATGCATCAAGTTGTTTTAATGTTCAGCAAATGCTGGAAAGTTCTACCGTTCTGTTACACTAATTGGATAATGCAAATATGTTCCACCTCTGTTCAGAACTCATTGGAGAACTGTCACTCCTCATCATTCTGTGATTTGAAGAGACCCTGGACTCCTCCCCTGTGACCACCCCTTTCCTTTCCCCTTAAAACTCAGTGTAACCACCCCCCACGGGTCTTATAGCCCGCATCCCCCGACAATAAATCTAGGTGCTGCTGCAAGAAAGTCCGTTCTTGCTTCTTTGTTTCCACCTATGCTTGACTAATATCAACTGCTCTGCTCAACTACTGCAGAGCTGATAACTCAGTAAATAGATAGACAGAGAAAACTGCTCCACTGCAGCCATTTGTCTGACCGAGCACTGGACCATCGCCCCACAGACTCTGAGGCAGTCCTGCAGTCCAAAGCATTACCTATATAATATTTCCATTTTGTGCTATCCAGTTCAAATGCTTATTTGTTCACAGAAAATAGTTAGTCTGCCTGTCTTGGTTTATAGCACCAATATTTAATCACATTAAAAGCCAATTCAATTAACAAATATGATACTTACTGGTTTTGCTCTGAAATCTATGATTTTCATACACTGTTAGCCAGAATATTTCTACTACAATGAGACTTGTCTGACAATGGATATTATAAACCATATGTACTTACATATATATAAACTACAACAATAAAAAATTAGTAATTTAAATTGGAATTCAAATATTCCCTCCTTTTTCAAACCAACCTTTCAACTATCTGAAAATACCTATTATAGGCTCAGACATTTTTCTGATTAAATATCAGTAATTCATTCAACTATTTTTCCATATAGATCATATTTTTTAGTGTATTGATCACTTTTCTTGCTGTCTGCCAGGGTGTCTGGAAAGGATTCATTCATTTTAAATGCAGACCAAACTGGACATCATTCTTAAAATAAGGCCTTGTTGGTCTTTTCTAGTTTTGAGTATGACATCAGCTCTTTAACAGTGACTTGAGTGTGAGGATTTATGATAATTTTGTGGCATGCAATATGAAACGGACAAAAATTACACAGGTCCATTTAACCCAGCCTTGAAGGTGTTATATGATGTCCTGAGATAATCTGTGGTGTTAAAAATGACATTAAAAGAAGATAACAGTTATTAATTTGTTTCACCTTAATACACTTTTGAAAATCAAATGTGGACATATAAGTCTGGAGGAGAATCCTCATGTCAGCAAATCTAGTTCACAGTCTACATTGACATCCTTGTCATGTTCTTTCACTCAAAAATTCCCATCTTAGATCTAGATTTTTTTGTCTAGCAATTATGTTTATTAGGCATAGAAGGTCCAAACCTGATCATATCAAAGTCAGGACAGAACCTTTCATAGCCTTCAATAATGCATGACTACTTCAATTCTTAGACAAGTTTTATTCTAGAAGAATTCTGAACCAGAATTCAAGCAGCTTTTTCAATGTGAAAAATTACTTTCTCACACATTCTTTTTCTTGAAGCAGTAGGTTCTAAAAATGAGGTCTACATATTAAATATATGTTCTTTAAACATATAAAATTTATTTTACAATTTAAGTTTCTTCTAGTTCCAGCACATGTTCCTTAGTTTTGTAATATACAGAAAGACAAAGAGAATTCTGTTCATTTTCCATATAGTTTACTATTTCATAAATAACCTCTTATCATGCTTCCTATTAACTGTTTCTGTAAATAATATAGCTCTAATATATATAAATCCTTTTCCATATCAAAGTTTTAAATAATTTTTCATCTTCTAACCTCAAATTAGCTTTGTTTTCTGCTGTTTCTGCTCTGTATTTCTGGAGGTGGAATGACCAAAATTAAGTATACAGCTCAAGTGCATTCCACTGTATCATCTAATGGCATTAATGTTACAGAAGGACCCAAGACCACATTCTGCCAGTAGTGGTGCCCTGTAATGTGCTATTTCAGCTGCCTCAAAGGTTGTAATCATACGCTTTGTTACTTTCACTGTAGACTCTTGGTCAAAGGAAATGCTTTAAATATTCACAGGCTAACATGAGGAAAATCACCTTCTGTTTTACCAGAAGCTGCGTTTATCACAAATGGAAAATGTGGCCACCGAATCACTTAATCTTTTAGGGAATGAAAGAAAAAATTACTGAGAAATTACTCTGCAATAAACAAAAGCTTCAAAATCTCTTTACAGTGCCTTTGGAGAAGGCTAAATAAAAGGCTTTGCAAGAATACATGATACAAACAGCATTACTTGGATTTAATGAATGAGGAACAGAGGAAACTAGCACATAAATTCTATGTCTGGAGCAAGAAAGGGCTCGACAGGTTGTTGTAGGAAATTATGTTAAATATTATGGGGAACATGTTTAATATCTTTCAGTCTAATTAGTGTAATTCTTTGGTATAGTCTCAGCACAAACGTGCTGTAAATTTGAGCAAGTGCATGTGCCACTTACTAATGAATAGTTCTTTCAATAGAGAACTAATGCCCCCTTGCACTGCTCTATCAAATTTCCTGGACACATTAGGCTCATTTCACATGTCAGGAGGTAGTGTGTAATGTACATCAAGCTGATTTGTGCATACCCAGATAACCTGGTAAGTACAGCATCTTAATTTCTAAATGTGCAGTGTGCACCAGAGTTAAAACCTCCACATTTACAAATACAGCCCCTGTAGCTAGATAGTTTTGGCTCACTCTGCTAAAAGGCAAACAATTTCTGAGAGCAATGTAGGTACAGAGATCTCTGATGTCTCACATACAAAGCTGTGGGAGTCATCTACAGCCAGACGTCCTGCAAAGATTCTTCTCTGCTGAGGCAACCAGTCAGTACCAGTTGCCTGCAGGAAACTGTTGGGGGAAAACTAAATTTCAGATACCTGCAGGTGAAGCTGCATCATGAGAAGGGCTCAGAGGGAAAACCCTAATACGAGGTATGGTTATTCACCCTGAAGATCAAGTGAGGGTATCTTTTCAGTCTAGGGCATAAAATACAGTTTATGAAGGTCACAAACTCCAATGTAAATGGGAGTGACTGTTAAGAAGTAGTCAAAAACTTGTTGCTTGGTCTGAGGTTTTGCCCCAGGACTCCTTCTAGACGTAAAACTGGTCCTGACTAAAGGGCTCTAGAGCAAGTGATTTCATTGTTGTGCTCAATTATGGTGGTTGCAACAACGACAAAGCTATTCTCTACTCTCCCTTTGTTCCAAGGACAACTTCTTATGATTGCTCCAAGAACAAGTGTGCTAGCAATATCATATAGACTAAATCTGTCTTCCTGGTAGTTGGAGTGAAACCTTTCACCATCTAAAAAGGCAACTGAATGGAAATTTGTAAGGGAATTGAAAGCAGACTGCAGGGCTTAGCAGAGAATGACCTGTAACTAGAATATTTCAATAGGGGCTACTGATTATTTAAAATTAAAGATAATATTGTTTTATACTCTTTTCCTAAAAACATGGTGGGAAGACATGAAAGTTGTATCCACTGAAGTTGTATCCAGTTTTCCAAATGTTAGTATTCAACAGGTCAATCAGAGACATGAAAGACGGATAAATGCCCACAACAGTGCTTGAGCTATCTCCAACCAACCAAGAGATGGTATGAGTGATTCGGTACGCACAGAGGTGATCATGCTGCTCTGGGGTGGAGGGATTTGGTTAGTAGATGTGCCTGACTCAACAATGTCTTGTTTATGGGAGTGCTCTGAATGGCAGACAGAGAAATACAGTGGGTTTTGTTGAAAATGATGGCGTGTATCTAACAGACAGAGCCTGATATCTACCTACAGTCTGATGACCTAGAGTGAAGCCAAGCATAAGACTGGGGGAAAAGTGAAAGGTAGACATGACTGCAGATGGCAAGTGTAACTGAGCACCAGAGTTAAACACTTAAAAAGAACAACTAGCAGTATCTGTCTACAATTTATGGGTATGGTACAAGCAAGAGGTAAATCAGTGACTATATAGGCTTTTGCCAAAATTGTCTTTTCTTTCTCCAGTTTGGTTTTATGGGTTCTCAGAAAGAAAATTTCTCCTCAAACTGCCAAGAAATAGAAAGCTATCTGAATGTTGTACTGTAGCACCCGTACTGTGCAGTCAGGGTTTTTATTAAAATTTTGTCTCACTGTATTTCAGAGAATTCATTTCATAGGAAATGGCATGATAGATTTCTTAAGACACTAAAATATCGATAACTTTATCTTCTGTAGAAACCAAGCTAGAAACTTTCCAGCAGAAAATGTGCTAATACATATTGATAGACTCCAGCTCATGTTTTGTGTCATCAAAAGATGCTTAATTCTTGGGCTAACGTTTTGCTTGATGTTTTCTCTTACATTTCTATAAAGAAAAAAAAAGGAAGGGTTTATCTACCTACTTGGTCCAGTTAAATGACTCCTATAATTACAGTTAGGCTCTACAACAGGCCCATAATACTGGGATATGATAATATGACACAGGCTATAGGATAACAACACTTTTCAGAAATAGCATATGGCTGAGCCATTCAAATGGCACTGGATAGCTGAATATAAGTAACAGAATCAAGCCTTCTGTCTAATTGTATCCATGATGCATCTCTAATTTCCCTCTGTATTTCAGACCTATACTTAACTCCCTAAAACCTATAGTAAACTTTAAACTTGAAAGCAAAATACCAATGCTTTCAAATTAAACGTGCTACAGGATGTAAGATTAGCTGCCAGTGTTCTGACATGGGAGTCTTTTAATGAAGTAGAGTCTGAGAGACTGCAGAAGTCCGTCTTTGAGGTTAGACAAGTGCCTGCTGTGAGTGACATGGGTGTGGATGGCACCCCCTGCAGCAGAGTGAGTCTCACTTTCCTCCACTCCTGGGCGGAGTTCTTTTGTTATGAGGAGATACTTGATTTGTATGAAAACACTTATCAGTTTTAGATATTCAAAGAGATTCCACAGCCTCTCTCAATAACCTGTTCCATCATTTGATCAACAGAAAGAAAAAGTTTTCTTGTGGTCAGATAGAATTCCATGTGTTCTAATATGTGACCATTTTGTCAGTGGGTACTACTGGGAAGTCCGTCCCACTCTTCTTCATTTCCTCCCATTAGGTATTTCAACACACTGATAAGGTGCCCCTGTACCTTCTCTTCACCAGGCTAAACAACCACAGCTCTCTCAGCCTTTTCTCACATGAAAGATGTTCCAGTTCGTTAGTTATCTTTGTGGCCCTGTGTTAGACTGTCTCCAGTAAGCAGTGGTCATCCATATCTGTTAAGGGATATTTTTTATGACCCAATATATAAATGATATATTTATCTTTATTGGAATTATCCATATTCATTCACTATACTTTTTTTTCTCTTTTTTTGCTTTTACACTATTATGTAGGGAAATAAAATGGTTCTGAATCCCATGCCCTCTATACCATTGCTTTTCCTGTCACTTTCCACAGAACACACTGAACTGTGTCCTTTGCTACACCATCTTCTCAGCTATCTGTCCATTTTCTTGGCTCTTTTAGCTTGCACTTCTCTTATAGTTCTGCATGGGTGGCTGTCATTTGTCTACTACTCTGTTCTTTATGTGAATAGCTGTATTTGTGTATACTGGTCTAGGTGTTTCAAATAGCCTGTCCTCAATTTTATTGCTCTCACTTAGCACTCTTGCTCTGAGAAACTGAATTATTTGTTCCCTAAACTGTCTTTTTCTAATTATGAAATACATAATAATTACATGATGGTGTTTTGTGTCGGTGTACATCCTTGTTTTATAACAGCTGTGCTCTTTCTTTTTATNAATCAAACATAGTTGCTTTTCATTTCTCTGAATTATTGGCACATCTCAACCCTTCTTTTTGCCCTCTGACCTCCTTATTTTAGTTTGTCTTTTTCATCCTATAGAGTTACTTAAGTTTACAGACTGTTCTGTGCTTGTCAATATATTTATATAAAACAAAGGCAAAAATAATTGTGAATCTGAATGTACTGTGTTGATCCATCCTCATTGTTTTGAATTTCATGGAACTCCAGAGCATGCAAGGAAGAAGCAAAACCGTAACTTCAGCCTGTGTTGCCTGCCAGGTAAAACAGAACAATCTAAATTCTTTCAAGGATGTGTTAGGGTGACAGGTACCTAGTATTCTGGAAACACCGTAACCCTGACAAAAGTATTTGTTCAAAATCCCTTCTCATCCCAGGAGTCACAAATGGTGGAATCGTATTAGTGCAGTGGCATTCTGGATGTTGAACAGCTGTTAATATGTTTACTTTATATGTAAGTAATAATGAATTAACTATTAGTTAATAGTTAGTCAAGATAGGATCTTTCACATAGCTGAAATCTATTCCTTTCTGTCCTAAAAAACAAACCTGATTTTAAAAAAAGTTTTTTCAACTACATATACTGCAAAAATACAGGTTTAAATCAAGAAGATGAACAGGGTTTAATACTGAGGCCTTTTCTCCCTCTTACTTTATATTTGACAGTTTTAAATGGGTAACATTTTCTGTCTTCTGCAGAAATATTGGTTGAAAAATGCTTTCTTAAGGGTAAAATTTCTATATGGCATGCATCGTTGTCCTTATGACTTTGTTTTAAGAAATGGAAAACAAAAAGTAAAAATCAAGACTATTTCAATGTTACCTTTGCTATCCTCAGAAGTCAAATATAGGAATTCCACTTCATGTAGTGTTGAGTAAAATGTGAATATTGCATAAAACTGACTTCAAAAGAACCATTAGGAAACAAGGGTGCTATTAAATTTTTCAAGCCTGAAGCCATTATATAATTTACTAGCATTTTCATTAATTCTTTGCCCACATAAATTGGTTTGAGACAGCTTACTCTCCTCTCCTTGAACAAAGCAACATCACAAAAATGTGGTTTAGAAATTTTATCCATAGGTTTCTTTAGACTGGGCTTTTATTGTTTGCTTTTC
>VYZT01023661.1:72058-86184 GCA_013400735.1 Pomatostomus ruficeps | reverse complement strand
GCAAACCAAATATTAATAGTATTGAAATAATTTGTCTAGATTTGTCACAAAAAAAGGAAAATGTCTTGTCATTCACTGTGACTATAATCTGTAATGTGACATTTCTTAGTTGGTTAAGTTTTGGAGCAAGCTCATATATTGTAATATTTTATATTGAAGTGTTGAAATGATAGAACATGTATGAAAGAAAAAAAAGATGAAATGTA
Source organism: Pomatostomus ruficeps (assembly GCA_013400735.1). Lineage (NCBI taxonomy): Eukaryota > Metazoa > Chordata > Aves > Passeriformes > Timaliidae > Pomatostomus > Pomatostomus ruficeps. Next base: position 85,978 of record VYZT01023661.1, on the reverse strand, counting down.
GAAAAATATTTCTTATTGAAGTTTTCAACTTTGAATGCAAATTTTATTTGAACTTCAAATTTCTTTTGCTGTATCAAATGGAAAGGCTACTGTATCCAAAAGGAAAATCCTGCAGATGTCTAAATAATATCTGAATTCAAATTCAGACTATTTACATATTAAATTTATTCAAGAGGTATTTTAAAGTTTACTTTTTCAAATCATTGCAGGAACGGGAAACACCTCGTCACATTCAGAAATTTTACCTTCAAATCTACCACACAGTAAAGGAAGAGGAAGCATGTGATGGCAGAACTTCCATACTATTCCACATAATTCCTCCTGTAAGATCTGGAGCTATTTACACATCAGTTTTCCTTTCCTCAGTTCATTGAGATAAGTGATTTTCTTTTCTTCATGAGCAGGATGAGAATGAAAGGGTACACTCCTACTCTGCACAGACCTTATTCCTTGAGTGAGTTTACAAATCATGATTCAGAAATCAAGTGGAGATGAAAGGTTGATTGAAGGACTTCTTTCGCTGCCAGCTGATAATGCTTTTACAAACCATATTTTGCTTTTAAAGATGAGCTATTGTTCATTTTTCCTTGTTCACGTACAAATTGTACATATTATTTTCTAGCTGTTCATTTCATCATGCTCCCTTAGACCTACTGTTATGTAGTTTGCATTCCAACCTTGATTTAAATTTTTACATTTTCTAACCATAGTCACTAGACTTAGTGTCTTGTGATGTACAGTACTATAATACTTTAAAAGACAGCTATCTTCCTGCAGATTTTCACTGCTGGATTAGAAACTCATGTACCTTTTACTCTGAAGTAAAAAAAAACCTGTGTTTATAAGAGATGATGCAACCCACTGATAAGGTTGAACAGAAGGGGTTGTAAACAGTATGTAATGAGAAGTGTTTTTGAGGCAAACTAGATCTCTTGAAGTCGGGTTGTTTGGTGATAGTAGGAAGCAGATCCTTACATCCTTTTTCTGCTTTTGGATCAGAAAAGGATGACTTTGTTATGGCATCTGAAATCAGCATATTGTCTTTAGCATCTTCCAGATCCTCAGAGAGCTCATTCCCACAGGCCCCTGTTTCCAGCTGGTTGCTAGAAAGCTTCAGACAAGAAGTGAAAGTTCATGGGGCTAAAATGTCCAATGCAGATATCACCCAGATAGCTTTTAATCTGAAGACAGACTCATCAAAGTACTCTCATCAGACAAGGAAAATGTGAGTGAAATTACAGGTTCCAATAATTATTGTGCTGGTTTGAAACTCAGCAAGAAAATTAAACCCACTCAAGCTGCCTTCTTTTCCCTACTCCCTTCTGATCATGAAGGAAACACTAAGGCGAGATTGTAAAATGGAATCACTATTTACTGAAAAATCACAATAACCACAATAATATTAATAAAAGAGTGTGTAAAAGCAAGAGTGTTTTACCCACAAAGGATATTCACCACTGAACAAACAGAAATGCTTCCTGAAGACAGCACCCAGTGTGGTTTTCCAGAAAAAGATAAAATGACAACTGGTCCTGCACTGGCCATATGGTATATGGGGAAAGAAAGGTGGTAAGTCTGGGAGGCTCACAGCTTAACTTTTCCCCTCCAGCCCAAAAACAACAGAAAAACAAGGACAAGACAAAACCAGGTGGGACATGACAGGGCTGTGAAACAGGTTAGGGGAATATTTTCTTGGGCCTGACTTTGCAGGAGCGGGACTGGAGCGTTTGATGGATCTGGTGGTGAATTCCTGCTCCACTGGCTCTGCTGGGCTTGCTCGGCACCACTGCTGCTCTCTGCCTTTTCACAGAACAACATCCTGGGCTTGCCAGCACTGTCTTTCAGCACCTTACCACAAAAACTGCAGCTAAGAGGAATGGGAAAAGGAATTGCTGGTATTGGAAAGGTCTTGGCCCACTGAGCTGACCCAATGCCTGCACACACCCTGCCTTGAGCCAGACAAAGGACAGAGACCCTTCCATTTCTGGCCTCAGCTTCCTTCTGCTCAAACCACACCACGGCCTTGCTGTGGGTAGTAAGGAATTAAACAATGCTGGTAACTCCAGCCCTCTCCTCTGTAACCATGACAGTATATAAAAGATTGTATAAACTGATGTTATATATAAATGTACACAACCAGCATTATCATTGACAAAGCAATGATATTTCTTATACCATATTTTACAACCATAATTTATCTTGTTAAGATTTTTAGCATCTGACAAGTGGTAGGGATGAAGTCAACTGTGTTTCCTTAATTCTTCTGTACTGAGGGAGAAATAATATGGAAAGGTTTGGGTTTGTTTTTTTTTAAGTGAGCAGTGTAACCCTCAGATATGTCGGAGCTTGCAGGTGCAGCAATGTACAGTACAGTATCACAGGGAAACACGAGCTGAGCCCTTGGAAGCTCTTGAATTAAAACAGCAGGGCTGTAGCATTTAACAGAGCTGATGTGTCTGTGTGATGAGAGGTGGGGGAACAGATTATCTATGCCTGACAGTGCTGAGTGCAGCTACATCCCCTGTGGTATGATACTGGCTCCAATGAGTGTCATCAATTAGGGAGCTGCTAATTTCAAACTCTAGTCCCTGTAACTGCCACTTTGGTCAACTGGCTTGAATTTTTTCTTTCATCAAGCAATAAAATAACAATATTACTTGGTCAACATGCAATCTAAAATGAACTTTCTGAAACTATAGTGGTTTTTTAATATATTTTTTCAAAGAAGAAATCTTGAAATTGGGGGAGTTTTTTACCTGAATTTAAAACATAGAATTCTCAATATTATAAATCAAATACCTCAACTAAAACTTTGGAAGATATTTCTCCAGAAAAATTTAGCTCTGAAAACGGAATTAGACTTTGCAGCCCTTCTCTAAAATTCTGACTTTCATGTTGGACACATTATTATCTCTATTGATTTGCAGTCATTTTCCTGCCTTAGGAATAAAACATCAAAAGTCTATTAAAAATATGGAAATAGAAATTTGGCTTTTCCCTCCAAGAAACAGAAATTTGGCTTGGGGACAGACTTAATAATTGAATATTTTTCACACTTTGGAGCTTCATTTTATTTGTATAGAAAAGAAAATACCTTAAATTCTGCTATTGAGCTTTTTGGATATATTTAATAGAATGTATCAGGGCAATAAGCTTTCTGTGGTTCTTATTTCTGCATGGCAGTTTGCAATATTTGGTTGGTGTTAAATACTAGGAGAAATTGTGAAATTTTTACACTGGTACTTATTCACAAGCACAGCAACTCCTTGTCTCCACTAGTAAGAAAATTTAAGCTGATTTCTTTATAAAACTGTGATATGAGAATTCTTTTAGAACTGAATGAATGCTTAATTTTATTTTTATTTTGTATGGATCCCTTGTGAGTTCTTTATTAAATTCAGTTCAAGAGACCTTCTAAGGACTAATATTAAGACAAAGAGAATTTTTAGAGGTAAAATAGGCTTAATGCTTTCTGCTAGTAGCTCAATCCATGAAGCCAAGAAAACATTATAGCATAGTTATATCATATATAGGGAGATAAAATTGTATATTTAAAATTCATATTTATATTTTTTAAGAATATTTGGGGGGATCTGATCCAGTTATTAAACTAAATTTAAGTTTATCAGGAAAGCCTATTGCATATTAGCACTCATTTTATGAACTATTTCCAGTTTGAAGGCTCTGTACATACCTTATTTAGGCCTATCTAGTCAGGAATATCTAATCCATTTAATGACCCTAAAAAGAGAAAAAAGTAAGTTGCTGACTTTTGAAGGTCAGCTGATCCAATGTCCTTTTCCAAGAATGGTTATCTTCAGTACTAGAGACAGTTCCTCAGATTTTGGGTACTGCCAGAGATGGAGAATCTCTGAACAGTCTCTTCTGATACTTACTAACTCTAAAAGTTTTGTTGGTTTGAGGTTTTTTTCTCCTTAATATTCTCTCTTAGCTTTCTGCTGTGCACCTCTGCCTGGCTCTGTCTGCAGTGTCTTATGGTCTCCTTTTAGGAGCAAAGCCAAGGTGCTCTACCATGGGGTCAGGGAATTGGGAGCCAAGGACCACCCTGGGGTACTTAAAGAAGGAAATGTCTGTGAAAGTTTTTGAAATTGTCTGTCACAGTCATGTACAAATAATGGCCTCCCGGTCAAATTTCTGTCTTGTTTTTTAAGGATAGTTTTATAAGTCACAGTGGTTTTGCATGGTCCTAAAGAAAATAATCAGAATTTTTTTCATTGTTTCCAGCTGCACTAGAAGTTTCCCCTCCTCGGGAGTCTCTCATTAAAAAAAAAAAAAAAAAAAAAAAAAAAAAAAAAAAAAAAGAGAAAAAAAAAGGTAAAATAAATAAATACATAGATCCCAAAATAAATAAAGAGTTGTTTAATGACTTTATGAGCACTTTAAGTGCTGTATATTCTTCATAGGTTGCTTTGTTTCACGTGAAACATGTTTTCACCAGTTTCCATTTGTGTCCACGAACCTGCTTCTCTGATCTTTTTCTTTAAGTCTATAGGAAATCTACTTATTCTCACTGTCTCAGAACAGAGAAGTTAAGAATAGGTATAAGCTTCTCTATATTACTCATATTTAATATTATCAAAAGAATATTCACAATCTTGAAATGTCCAAATAGGATGAGCCTGTGATCAATCAAATACAACTCTTACTCAACCCCTCCAAATTGTTTGTCATCACTTGCAATGCCTCTTCTAAAATTTATACTAGAAGCTTTTTCAGACAGAAATCCTGATTTATGTCTTCTGTGGAGTCTCTGCTGCCCTTTTTGTGCTTGCTATAATAATAGGGTGATAAATGATTTATATTGTTTTCTGTTTTCCTACATTCTGATTCATAAATCAATTGTTAGATGTGCTTTAATCACCTTCATGCTTTTTGTTTATTCCGATTAATATCTCTTGGATTTCCTTCAGCAGTTTTTGTCTGGCATCTTCACAAGTATCTGAACTAAGATTTTCCACAAACACTGAACACATGGCAACAGCAATCAAATATATATTGGGAGCTTCATTCAGAACACGCTGCAGGAGTATTGCCTTAAGTATGATCAGTGATAGCACATTCTGAAAGGAGCTGTGGTGTGTGCCTGTAAAACATTTAATCTTTCAAACGGCAGGGCCCAATGACAAAACCTATGCTCTGCTGCAACTAAAGCTGCAGCTGACAGCTTGTCCTGTTGTCATTTGCAAGATACATTAGCCTTCTCCTATAAAATATTAACACATTTATCAATTTTATGATCAATAAGCCATACATTTTTGGTACTTAGATGTTTCAAAAAACATTTCATGAAATGATGAATAGTTCCTCTAAATGCAGCAAGTGTATAATAACCTTAAATTCCATACCTTCTCATCCATGTATCCATACATTCTTTTATTCCATCAGCTACAACGCACCAAGACAATCAACAAAAAAATAGGCTCTTTCCCAGTAAAACAGAAAAAGGGATTTAAAATGAAAAGTTGGCAAACTGTTCATTATGCTAATAGACTGAAATGTATTTGTTACTATCTATTTGCAACACTTAAATATCATGTGACTCTTTCAGTTGTCCTCTGCAAAAGGCATAGTTTTCACCCATAAATGTAACATTATTCCTGTCCTGCTACTATTGATAAAACTGATGTTGACCTGGGAAAGCCATAGGGTTTAATCCGTTCTGTGTGAAATATAAAAAGCATTGTGGTAAATGCAATTTTCCAGTCCTACTTTTCTCCCTGATGTGTTTTTATAGCACAAATATTTTGGCTACTTAACACCTCGTCTCAGCATGTCTTGACCCCTATTTCTATCTTGACCACCACAGATGTTCTAATGAGAGCTGTAGGATAAACTCAGCCTCAAATCCCTCCCTTTCCAGCATTTCTAGCAGTTCTTAGCACTACCAGTAGAAGTGCAAATTCATCAAAATTAACTTCACTGATGGTAACATCATTGTAAGAGTTAATCTGAATCCAGAGTTTTAATGATTCGTAGCCCCCTAATGTATTTGGGGTTTCAAACACTTTCACCAATTCACTATTCATCAATTGTGAAATTTGTTATGTGCAGAGATTCACAGTAATGTTAACCAAGCTAAAAAGACCTCTTAAATCTTCTATGTGCTAGCAAGCCATGTGCTTTGACACAGAATAAAACCATGATTTTTGAACACGACTTTTTAACAATGAAGGAAAGTCAAAGTGATTATTTTTTATTGGAGGTAACTGTTAAAACTTATTGAAAAAGGGGAAATGAAATCTTTGAAATTCATTTCACTTTGTTGGATAAAGATTTAACTTCCGATAGGGGTAATATCATCCTGCAGCACTGAGAGTTGCCTTTGTCTGTAAATGAGTGCCACCTCCTCGGGTTGTTTGCTACCTTTCTCTGATCAACTGTTATTCTACCAGATGACAGCTCTAACAATATTAGCTTTGCTTCCCAAAACCACTTTTTTGCATCATCCCAGATGACTTCCATTAAAAGAGAGTGACTATATAGTCTTTCATGCACTTTTCTGAAAAGATCCTTGAAAAGTACAGTGTGCTGGTTCCTTCCCAGTAGGTAGCTTAGGGTAATATGATTTGGATTAGTGTTTAAATAAACATTGATAACACAGGATATTTTTGTTATTGCTGAGAAATTCTTACACAGAGTCAAGGTCTTTTCTGCTTCTCACCCCACCAGTGAGGAGTCTGGGAATACACAAGACGTTGGGACGGAACGCATCCTGAACATCTGATCCCAGCTGTCCCAAAGGATAATCCATACCATATGGCATCACATTCAGCATACAAAGCTCAGGGAAGATGTGAAAGGGGAGGACATTCAGAGTGAAGTGGTCTTGCCAAGTCACCATTACCCATGATGGAGCACTTGTTCCTTGGGGATAGCTGAACACCTGCCTACCCATGGGAAGTGGTGAATTAATTCCTTGTTTTGCTTTACTTGTGTGTGTGAATTTTGCTTTACCTATTAAACTGTCTTTATCTCAACTCCTGAGTTTTCTCCCATTGATCCTTTCAATTCTCTTCCCACTGGGTGAAGTGAGTGAGCAACTGTGTGGGGCTAAGTTGCCAGCTGGGGTTAAATGACAGTTTAGAGTCACAGAAAGATGTTATTGATGTAACACTTCTGTGTTCTTGCTAGACATGCAGTACAACTTGATTTCTTTCCAGAGAATGTTTCTTTGCTTATTGTTAATGTTTTTATCTGCATTGATTTTTAGTTTTCTATTTTCTATTCTACTTTCACCTTATTTCTCAGTTATCTCTCACCTTTCCTTTCTGTCTTTTTTTCCTGTGTTTTCAATGGGAAACTGGATTCCACTGGATTCGAGGTAACAGCTGAGAAAGAAATGCATCTCACAGTACTCCCTGGATTTACTCTTGCTTTCTCTTCATTCCAGAGCAGCAGTCATTTACTGCTAGCCTAATAAAGCTTGGTGCTTTATTAGGCTAGCAGTAATTTGGTGCAGCTCAGAACTGGCTCAGTTATTTTGTCCAAGGTCTTTTGCAGACTATTTTCATGAATGGAATAAATGGACAAGGATACATATTTATGCTTATATACCTATACTCTCTATGTGGGTAAGAGTAGAATAAAATTAATTTCAACTTGAAAATTCTATCTACATACCTAAAATTTGGAATAAAAAAATATTTGAGAAAATTAATTAATTTCCACCTCTTTGCTGGTTTTTCTTTGTAGAAGTATGAGGAAAACAGGTATTCAGAACAACATGATAGAACCTGAATTTTATTACTTGTACTACTTGATAGCTGCTTGAACTGTTATTGAGAAACATTGCTATCACATAAAGGAGATTGCAAAAAGAAAAGGCATTTATTTAAAATCTAGACAAATTTTTTTCTGAAGTATAGTGTAAATGCTTCTAACATTTCACTGAAGATGGCAAATCATTCAATGACATGTTCTGTGAAAAACTGCAGGTTCTATGAGTCGTCTGATAGCAAACCATACATTTTTTTCAGATGACAGGATCAACACAGAGTTCCTTTAATCTGCACTCAAAAGAGTTTCCTCCTTCAGGTTTTCTGGAACTGATAACCTGTTTAAGAAGGCTGATTTTAGGATTATGTTCTTCCCTTATGATTTGGATAGTGTCTGTGTTGCATGGTCTTTAACAGTTTTCCCTAACGTGCAGCATCTGGCTCAGTCACAACTAAAGGCCAATTTTTTATATCACATATACCATCAAAATTTCCAGCCTTTTTTTAAAAAAAAATTAAGTCTTAATAGCCTATTCTTTTTATAGACATTCTGTCTATATGTCAAACACAGAGACGTATGCTTTACTAAATCAAAGTGAAGCATGAGCACTGGGGCAATTCATAAATCTTGTCAAGTTAGGACATGCTTGTCCATGAATGTGTCACCTTATTCTCCTCTCTGATGGCCTTACCATGTCAGAAACTTTGAACAGTCCACACATGTAGGGAAACACATACACACATTAGCTTAAGATAAATTTCTAAAACTGCAAGAGGAAAAATCATGCTTTAAAGAGAAGACAGAAGGTGAAAGATTCAGCTTTTATTACTGTATTTAAGAAGGAAAAAAACATTTTTCTTAATTACCAAACTTGCTAAAGATCAGGTGAAAGTGAGTCAAAGAAAAATAATGCAATTCTGCATTTTTTTAAACTTTCTCAGTGAGTTACCCTCAAGGAAGCAATCTTGGTAACAAATAAACACGTAGTATAACAGTGTAGTATGCCTAAATATGAAATCAACTTCTAATGGGCGAACAAATAATTATACACTGAAGTATTTCCAAATGGTACAACTTACTAAGCCATAGCTTTTGTATCTGCTGTTCCACAGATACCTGCGGTAAATTTGCTAACATTACACTTTTCAAGGACTTCACTCTGAATTTAAAGATTTTGACTCTGGATGGAAGCAGAAAGTGCAGTTGAAAGTCCTGTCACATTCAACATTTGCATTGGTACCTGAGGAACAAGACCAGAGACCACATCCAGCAGAAAACCTTTTTCTTTTACAGGGTCCATTCTCAACATTACCATTTCTTCTGTCTGTCTCACAGTGCAAATAGGAGTTGTAAAGGTAAACTGGGAGAACACAACTGGAGCAATTAGAAAAGTGAGATTGCCACTTCTACTTGTGATGGAGTAAGACCATGACAGAAACACCTCCTGGGTGTGTTTATTCTTGTTATATTACTGACCATTGGGACCTGCTGATTTGCATTTTGGCAATAATGAGAATTATTAATGTGTAATGAGGTCCTAAATGAAATGCTGCTGTGATGAGGTGAAATATATGCTGATTTGCATGATTTAATAATGTGTAATAGCACACGTAGAACTGAAAATTATTGCTTGTGATAGCTGTCTCTTTTTTTCCATAGAAGACTTCTAGAAGTATTCTGCATCAAATATTCCTTAATTCCCACTTACACAGTAGTGGATCTCAGACAGAATTCACAATGATTAGGGTTTTTCTATTTCACATCTAAGTTTATTACTCACAGACTAAACAAGCTTGTTGCTACATAAAGATTTCAGCTGGAACAGTCTGATTTCCAAGCAGAAGCAGGAAAAACATTAGATATCTTCACATTAAGCATGCAATCCAAAATATATGCTCAGGCTTCCTCTACTATCTTCTACTAACTGTATAAAGAACAATAATAATACAAACCCATGCAACCAACCATTACAAAGTGTTCTTACAGGAGCAGAGCTGTTCGAGGCTGAGAGCAAAGCTGTCATAATGTGACCCATTATATTGCAAACAAGGATGAAGAAGAAGGTGAGCAGAAATACCAAAAACATTACTATGGACAATGATGGCCATGATCTTTAATCAGAACCAGAAGAAAGAAGAGATCAGCCTTAAGGAAAGCGGAGTGAATTTTCTGTGAAAAGCCTTTTTTATTCCTTTGAAAAACAGGAAGCTTTCAGTTTCCTGGTAGGCACCCACGGCAGCCACTCACTCGTTCCCTCCCCTGCCACAGCTAGGCAGAGGAGGGAAGGAGAGGGGGGAGAAAAAGAAAAAAAAGAATTAACACAAGGGTCCATGAGTTGAGATAAGGAACCGGGAGAAAACGCTCCAAGGACAAACCAGGCTCCACTTAAGTTGCAAAGTGAAATTTATTACTACCAGAGTTAGAAGGAGGATATGAGAAATAAACTAAACCTTTAAAAGACACCGTTCTTTTCCCTCCCCACCCGTCCTTCCCTCCCACCAACAGTGCGAGACGGGGCAGGGTGTGGGGTTTCAGGTCAGTCCATTTCCAAGATCTTCTTCCCCTGCTTAGGGAGAGGAGTTTTTTCCTCTACATTTGCCGTGGGTTCCCTCCCATGAGAGACAGTTCTCTGTGAACCTCTATGGCGTGAGTTTTATTCATCCACAGGATGCAGTCCTCCAGGGACAAACTGCTCCAGCATGGAAGCAGGGGGCCCCTCTCTCTCCAGCCGGGTCTCCCACCTGGACTGCAGTTTCCTCTGACATCCACCCGCTCCAGCGTGGTCACGTTCTCCACAAACTGCAGGACTTTTCTCCCAGTCTCTGTCTCTCACTAGATTGCAACTGCTATGGTTTCTTCTGGCGCCTAAGGCTACTGTGGCTTCTTCTGGCATCCACGGCTGCTGTGGCTTCTGGCTTCTCCCCGCTCCAATGTTGGCATCTCACCCACGAACTGTGGGTGGCTCTGTATCCCTCATGGACCCCGTGGACTGCAGGAGGGACACCCCGCCTCACCATGGTCTCACCACCGCCTGCAGAGGAATCGCAGCTCCAACGCCTGGAACACCTTCTCCCCCTCCTTCTCCACTCACCTTGGTGTCTCCATGTTGTTTTCCCTCACATGTTCTCACATCCTCCTCCTTCTCTAACTAAAAGCAGCTGCGTGCACACTTGGTTTTGAATTTTCTTTAAATATGTCATCACAGAGGTGTAACCAACCTTTCTAATTGGCCCAGACATGGCCAGTGGCATGTCCATCATCTTCAGAGCCGTCCAAGATTGGCTCTGCTGGAAATGGTGAAGAATTCCAGAAGCTTCTCACAGGACCCATCTTTATGGCCCCCTCCCCACTACTAAAACCACAACAGCTGTCCATTGAAATCATGCATAAAAGAACTCTTTTAATCAAATAATCGCAGAATATTCTACAAATATTGCCATCAAATTTTTCTGTGTAAGAGATAGGCTTCAATTAATTGCATTGATACCACTCTTCTTACACATACAAATCAGTAAAATAGAACATAGAAATTATTCTGGACAAAAAGCCACAAAACACATTGCTAACAGACTTAGTAATCAAAAATCTTCGGGAAAGCCAAACTCTTTAATCCTAGTCCTAAGCATTATGATTTATAATTTCCTTATTATTTAATACTATTCTACCCCTACACAGTATTACTCTCTGTGTTTTTTCTTTACATCTTGAAATTAGTATTTTGCAATACATTGAAAATAGTAAGTGTAGATGGGAAAAATTATTCACCAACAAATGGAACGGCCTCCTCCTCTTCTGTTTTGTTCCTTCGTTGCTCTAGTTTAAAAAAAAGTGAAAAAAATCAAATGTTGAAAACAAAACTATTAACAGACTCATACCCGCGTATTTATTGAAGCTTAAAGCTCTGATTCTATTAGTTAAGGACCCATTTCTATTGAGGCAAAACACAGAGAGATGAGTGACAGCCTTTTGTGTTCAGTCAGTTCATTGTTTCCTGTGCTTATTCGGCTGGGCCATGATCTGGCAGTTGGATCAGTGGTGTTCACATGGGCTGAACAGCAGGATCAAAGCCCAGGCATTTTATCCCTATTCTGGGTGAATTTATACAGCGACAGGAAAGAGAGAGATGTTCTTTCAGAAATGAAAAAAAGAAAAGTTTGGATTCTAGGTCAGGGTGGGAGCTGTAAATTTTGCTTAATTTGTCTTTTGAAATTTGTTTTATTTCAGACATTTATCCCAGTTACTACGGCATAGAAGAATGAAGTTGATGAATCACACATTTCTTAAAAATTGATCAGTACCAACAAAAATTTTCAATTGTTGCTACAGACAAAGTCATACATATAAACTCTAAAAACAGTAGAAGGAAAATAAATAGAAACATTTAAAACAACTTGGCAGATAAGATATTCAGGATAAGCAGCTCTAAGACTGCCAGTCCTTCGCTGTTCCTGAAGAAGGAAACTTGGAGAGAAACTAGCAAAGGTTTATTTACCTTAATCATAGTGAAACAATGCAGTCATACTTTATGGAAAAGCCCTAACAGACAAACTCTGATACACATTTTTATGTTTGCATGTACTGCAGAATCAGACTTTATTGAAAACAGATAAATAAGGCTCAGTATTTTTGATGCACTTTCCAATGCAGAATTGAGATAGTGTAGGGGAAACAAGAAAATATATACTCACTACACAGGGAGTAAATATTGTTTATTATCCAAAAAACTTCAAACAATAGGAGTTTATCAGCCACTTAAGACATACTTTTCAACCCAAATTTTAGCCACCTAATTCAGGCAAATTGTTAGCATAGTTGATTAAATTATGTCAAACTGCCCATGGAGAGAATTAGGTGTCCCAAAGAGTATTTCAACTTATTTAAGGTCTGTTACATTTTCATGTTCTATACAGGAAACCTAGAGAAGTGACCAAACTTCTAGGTTATGTGATTCATATATATATAGTTAAACAATCTAATATTTAACTTGGATTAATCTGGATGAAGACTTCAGAATTAAAAACTTTCCAGAGTAGATACATATTGCCTTGTTTAGGACATGGTAAAAGTATCAGAAAGTAGAGGATGATCACAACTAAGAAAATATGGTGTTTTAATATACGTGAATGAAGTAATACTGAAAAAACACAGCATTTTTTATTTCAAGATTTTGAAAATGAAGCATTAATGTTTACATAAAATCAAAATTCTAGTTTTCAAATCAAACAAAATATTATGTTTTAAATTTTTCCATTTTTCGTATTTTTGCAACGGAATAAAATCTTAAAAATAGAACTCATTTTTTACCAAAAGTATTTGAGAATCTGAGAATTTATTTTTAATTTTCTTTTTTATTGCCAGCTCTGGAAGGAACACTTCTATATTATTGTGGTTAAATTTTGGTGTTGCTAGAATAAGGAATAACTTTTATAGGACTACTTGGTAGCTTTAGAAGAAATGAAAGAGTCCTATTTTTTTCCCCCCATCCTACTCATCTGTACAGGGTCACAGAGTAACAGAATATTCTGAGTTGGAAGAGAACCACAAGAATCATCAGGTCCAACTCTTAAATTAATGACCCATACAGGAATCAAGCCCATAGCCTTGCTGCTATTAACACCATGCTTTCTAACTATATTACAATAAAGATTAATACTAATAAAGAATAAGATTTTTTCCTGTATAAACCATGGTTTTCTTTATTAATGTTAGTATATGAGTCTATGTGAGAGAAACCCCTAGGTAAGCACATTTCAGTGATTTTCTTAAATGAGACAGAAATTAAATTGGGCTGTCATCTACACTTCCTCTGAAATCATAATCTTCAAACTACTTGCAGAAAACCTCAAAAACATTCCAAATTATCCAAATTACCAACAGAGAATAGAGTTATTGGAAATAATGTAAGTGGAGTAGTTTATCATCTCTAAAATGTTGATAAGACCCTGGCAAGTGAAACTATAAATCTTTTGCATCTTGGATCTCCCTCTCATATTAATTACCTTTACGGTGTGCACTTTGTGACTGCATCTAAGATGTCACCAGTCAATCCCCCAGCTTTCTCTTTTGCTTTGCCATCAAGTTGCCACCAGTTGCTACCATTTCACATAATGATGTTGTTTTAGGAGACAGTATTTTTTCCATGGCTTCTTCCTGCATCATGGTAGAATCCCTCTAGTCTTCCCC
>VYZT01023661.1:45942-70207 GCA_013400735.1 Pomatostomus ruficeps | reverse complement strand
GGAAGGACGGGTGGGGAGGGAAAAGAACGGTGTCTTTTAAAGGTTTAGTTTATTTCTCATATCCTCCTTCTAACTCTGGTAGTAATAAATTTCACTTTGCAACTTAAGTGGAGCCTGGTTTGTCCTTGGAGCGTTTTCTCCCGGTTCCTTATCTCAACTCATGGACCCTTGTGTTAATTCTTTTTTTTCTTTTTCTCCCCCCTCTCCTTCCCTCCTCTGCCTAGCTGTGGCAGGGGAGGGAACGAGCAAGCAGCTGCCATGGGTGCCTGGCACTTAGCCAGGGTCAAACCATGACAGTAAGGCAAAATCCTTAGCTGAGCTATCAAAGTGTCATTGATATAGTAGTGCTAGAGGAAAAGAGAGAAAAAACTATATCCTCAGGTTGAAAATTTACCAAAACTCCAGTCTATGTGTTTATAAAAATAGTAATTTTTAGTGCTCACAGTTTTAGCTGTCTTTGTAAGACTTCCTAAAGAGACTTTCCAAAGAATGTTTTTCAGAATTTTTTTTCTTAAAATATACACTTGATTTTCAGATATGCAGAAATATGCAAAATAACTTATCATTTTCATCCAAGATTCATTTACCTAGTAAATATTTTACTCAAAACTGTAATAAGAGCTGCTCATGATAAATTTGTGTGGTGTTCCTTTCATCAAACTTAAGTTCTTCAAATATTAAGACTTCTGTACTGACTTTGAGGTCTCTGGAGAGAAAGGTAGTTCCAAAGGCTGAATCACATCTTTTACCACAAGGGATGAGTTGCACTTTTCAAGGTGTTCGTTTCTCTTCATTGACTGTAGAAGAAGCCTAGTTGTGTAGCTTGGACCAAGTACAGCTTATTTTATACTGGCTACATTGAGACAAGCGATGTTGAATGATGTTATTTTCCATCCTTATACATACTCCGTTTTAAAGTGCACCATGCTCAGCAATTCTCACCAAAACCAATTACTGCACATTAGTTTTTGATTACCTAGCTTTAGATTTAGGAGCCTGTGGCAAGGGCCTGGCTTTGCAGTCATGCCTGATGTTCATATGGCTATTGCTTTCCCTCCCCTCTGCCCCAAAGCTATGTTGCTTTTTTTCAGTCACAGGTTACCATCTCTTCGCCTCTGCCAGCAAGAGCTCATGTGTGTGCCCTTGCTCATCCTTGGCAGGCAGGCAGCAGGCGGGTTGTGCACAGGATGAAGGTGCGTGGGCCGCAGCCGGCTGACTTTATCTGATACACACTGAGACAGTTCCTCCAGCCTGCAAAGTGCCAGGGGAATTACCCTGAGAGCTAAGAGACAAATTGCAGGCAAAAAATATCTGCAGGAAGTGCATCTACAGACATCAATGCACATCCCACTTCAGAGGATTTTTAAGGTCCTTAGGATTTTTCTTTTTTTTTAAAGAGGGTATAAAAATATTTTTAACTATATCCCAGGATTTGAAGACATTTACAGTAACAGTTTAAAATATCTTATTTGACATTTTGAAATATTGTGATTGCACACCATTTTTATAATACGTAAAGTAGGAATAAATAAATTCCTTAACTATTTCTAGTGATGAATTAGAGTAACAATGGGGGAAAAGTGTCTTTTGCACTCTAAGGATAACAGTATTACTCTTTTTAAGTTGTTCTTTGTCCTTAATCAATATTCTACTGAAATAAAGACAAACTTATTAAGAGAAATAATTGCGACAAACCTCGTAAAGCATTGAAAAGCAGATGATAGACTTTCTCATCATGCATGGTTATAGCAATTACCCTTTGAGGTAGGATTTGAATGAGTCATATAGAAATTACTGCATCAACTTACACACACTGAAGCCTTTTCTTATATGTTTTGACCTAATTTAAAATTAGAATTTCAATTGTGTCACAACCAGATACTAGAACATTTTGTTCTATCTTTCATGAATATATGCAGCTTTGAATACATATTCAGTAAAACGTTACTATGGAAGAAGTCATTTTATTTCAAAACTACTCCATTTATTATGAAGAACTTACATGAAAGGTTGTACTATTGTACATGAATAATCTGTTTTTTAAGAAAGAGCAAGGGAGGTTTTCAGCAGCTCAGTGATGTTGAGTTTTCAAAGCTTAC
Organism: Pomatostomus ruficeps; assembly: GCA_013400735.1. Lineage (NCBI taxonomy): Eukaryota > Metazoa > Chordata > Aves > Passeriformes > Timaliidae > Pomatostomus > Pomatostomus ruficeps. The sequence goes on along the minus strand of VYZT01023661.1, from coordinate 68,108 downwards.
AGTACAGTGATATATTTAATATGACACATCCCTTTCTGTAAAGTTTTTCATGTTAGTGAGGATGTTCATAAGCAAATGTATTTGGAAAAGTGGGTTATAAATGTCATAGTGAGCTTTCAGCTTAAACCGTCTTGCATAATATTAATTAAGCATGAACATTAATAGTATTGTGTCACAAAAATATCATGGCAAAGAAAAGAGTCAGCAGACTCTCTTTTTGGCATATGTAGTCTCATTTCTGAAGCCTATGAATTCTTTTATTAGATGCTTATAACACGGGTTTTTTTAAATTTTTCGATTTTGCTGAAAATTACAGTATTGGAACATGAAGGATTTATATTTGTATGAGTATCTGAATTTAAATATTTTGAAAAAGAAGGGTCAGCAATCTGAATCTATTTTTAGACTCCCAAGACTATTGTTTTTGAATGTGCTCATTATTTAATGACAATAGACGACAAGATGCTGAATCCTAAAAAGAGTAAGTTTTGCTCCCAGACGATCTGTCTGTGCAACTTTTTCTCTGAAGTATAGATTTTTCACACATTCTCTCTCTCTGATATCCCCTGACTCCTTTCATGCACATTTTCTCAGAGAAGAGCTCGGTACCTGTATCCACAGTCTCCAGTTACTAAGAGAAGCTGTGCCACGACCAGAAGGCACTGATCTTTTATGCTAGATTGTGCCTAGGGTAAGCAATTCTTTTAAATCAAGTATCTGTTCATTTCACACTTTATGTCTATCTTTGCAAAACCATGAAGCTTAGGATCACAGGAGAATTGGTTAAAAAACAGGAGAACAACTGTACAGGTCAAAGAGATTTGTCTAAGACTTCTTTAGCATGTATCAGAGAAAATTTAAACATGATGAAAAATCAAAGCCTTTTTATTCTAGATATTTGACTTCGAGAAGCAGTTGGAAACCTGCAAGTCTGTCCCCTCTAAAACTTATTATACATACAGAGAGTGATGAGATTAATCAGTTTTCAAGAGCAGATACAAGGGACTCTTGGAATTATATATCAAGTAAAATATTTTTGTTGCTGCATTGTAGGTGTTATTTCAAAAATATGTAAGATGGCAGGAAGGACAGAAATATGCAGTGGCATCCCAAGGGCTGGTTAGCAGTGGGAGATTAGCCCACAGAGTAGGAGAACTCAGAGGGGACAGTTTCCTGCCAGCTGTGTGTGTACCCTGCTCTGGTGTGCTGCTGCTGGCATGTACACCCTCCATACCTGAGGAGGAATGAGGGAAAGGAGACTCAGAGAGAACCAGGGTCTGTAGAGGTTTGATAGGAGTGCTTGTTGCTGTAAGAGCCTCTCTTCCTTTTGAAGAGATGGAAAGGGATTTGTTATTTATTCACTTCAGTGAAAGAAAACTGGTGCAAATGCAGAGTGGGTGTATGCAAAAGATGAACAGAAAGATTAGCAGTTTTAACATAGGGTTAGTCTGAAACTAATAGAGGAAAACAACTTTATGCTGAAGAAAGTTAAAACTGTCAAAATTTTCTATATATTCCTGTGTTGCAGTGAGGTATGTACTTCCATCAGTAGAATTTGGACTGTATGCATGATAGCTACCTACAATCAGTTACAGTTTAATCCATTTAAATGAAACTTCAAAATGTTATTACAATATATTGGGCTTTCACTTTTATCCAGAGTGGCCTTTGTGGAATTCAGATTGCATTTCTTGATCCACTTTGAATATAATAATATTTTTGCTTCTTACTGTGAGCTGCAATCTTCTGTCCTTGCATCATTCCTATTCTACTCTGCCCAGGCTAATTCCTGATTGCACTGTAGTGTTAGACTCCTCTATGAAGAATTCTGTGCAAGCAGGAAAGTTAAAACTAGGGTCTAAACATAAAAATACAGTCTCAGATTGCTTTTAAAAATAAAGGTGATTTTTAGTAAGGTGCCGTTTATCTTGAGCCTCAGACCTCATTGATCTTTAGTGTCTTTTTCCTTATACTCTTGGAGAGTGCAAGTACTTGCAGAGAGATACAGGGGTTGGTTCTTTACATCCCCATTTGTAACTTCTTCTGTTTTCCTAAAGTAAGGCATGAGGTTTTAAATAGCTTCTCTTATTAAAAAAATATTTATCCCTTGCAGTATCTGCAACAACAACATTAATGAAAAAGACCAAATATATAAATAGACTAGTGGGGCTCATACTACTCAATAGTAGACACCTACATTGTAAACATTCACATATATAGATACTCCAGATTCCTTTTTGATGAAATACAGAGAAATTGCCATTTTTAAGGCAAGAATGACTGATCTATTTCAGATCTCAGCTCTAAGATAAGATTAAATGTGTCTTGAAAGTATCTGACATTGCAGTTCTTTTTCTTTTTTCTTCTTTTTCTTTCTTTTCTTTCTTTCTCTTTTCTTTCTCCCCTTCCTTCCTTCCTTCCTTTCCTTCCCTCCTTCCTTCTTTTCTTTCTTTCTTTTCTTTCTTTCTTCATTGACTGTAGAATACATTTGTGATCCAGCTACTGTTTAACAGCCATAAACATTTAGTCAAATGTTAATTAATTTTGGTTTGAGTGTTGTGAGGTTTTGAAGACTGGTAGTTTCTACAGCAATGCCGAAAGTAATATCTGATATAAAATATGTACCTCAGCAGTGCTTTTCTATTAAGATGACCAGTTCATTGCTACTATAGCTCCTACTACACTTTTCTGCTATTAAAATTTTCACTGAAAAACTTTACAAAAAACAACGAACAAACAAACCAAAATCTCGCCAAAGCTCCTAGTTCCGTAGGACTATTGATATAGTCCAATCTTATAATAAGCACAGAGATAGCATTCAGATTTCTTATCTCAGACTGCTTCATAGCAAGTCCTTTGGTGGACCCACAGCTACCAAGGATAAGAGGACTGTGATATTCAGGCTGTAGGTGACATCATCTGGGGCAAGAGACTGAAAGATATCCTTTATGACAATTAGGGATTTTCAGCTCCCTGTGTTTTTTACTGCTTCATTATGTGGAATAAAATTTCAGTATCCTCCCACGAGGCATTTGAAAGTTCAATTCCTCATATTTTCCTAAACTTTTAAAAGGTTCTAAACAGCAGTCTAGTCACAAATTAGCTTGTAAGATTCAGTTGCTGGACATTTTTTGAAAGGTCTTAAAAGTTTTCAGTAATTTGTACTGGGTTGTTTTGTAAGAAACTATAAACCTGAAGAAAAGTTATAGAGTGTCAGTGCTGTTAACTAAAAATTCCTAATTCTTTTTCCAGAAATTTTAGAAAGGAACTTATTCTGTGAAATAGAATTCATTTTCCTGGTTTAAATTTTGAAAATTCCAATTATTTTATGCAGTATCTCCTACATGTGGTAGATATATTGAGGTGCTATTGTGAAATTGCTAACTCAGTGTTGAATTTCCAAAGATTATTACAGTTCTGAAATATAATTCAATTAGCAGAGATAATGGTTTTGGATATCATTTGTAAAATTAAATTTTCCTGGGCTATCAGTAAGTGATTTCATGAAATCATGCATCATGATCCTTCCTCATCAGCTCCAGTGTTTGTGTCCAGTAGCCTTTACAGTTTTTCTTTCACCATCAGCAGCTTCAGGGATAAGGTTTACTCACTATTTCCTTCTTTCCTTTCAGTTTTCAGAAATATTTAATGTAGTTTGCTTGCAGTTTCAAATGTTCTGATTGCAGTTAAGTTTTTTATTCTCCTAGACCATTAAATAGATCTACTGCTATCTAATTCTGCTAAAAACTGAGGAACTGATCCATATTCATGGTCAGTTTATCTTCCATAAAGAGCCTCTCTTTATTGTTTTGATTAGGTTTGGAACTTTGTAGTCATTCCAAAGTTTTTCTAAAAGGTAGAAGTAAATTACTTTCATGAATATTCTTTCAGTTATAGTGTCTACCTTAAGAAGAGGATACATGCTAAGCATAAATAGCTTGGATACTACAGTGTTCCTTATACATAAATAGGGCCTAATTCTCACCTAATTGTGACTAAATTAAAATATTCATTATATACTGAGTTTATTAGTTCGTAAGAAAACAGATGATAGAGAAATTGTGATGCAAGCATTCAGACCTTGGTCCTAAGCTTAAAGAAAGAAATGGCAAAGTTCCTATTGACTCTAATGGTCCATTATCTGTGGAAGAAGGTTGGTTGCAGAAAGATTTTTATTAACTGTGTAAGACTTTGACACAGATTGACAGGCTTAAACTTGTGTAAATGTGTTTTCATTCCAGGTACTGCCTTATGAATGTTTCATATTCTCATCACTGTAGTCCCCCCTATGCTTCTCATTGTCATTGTTACAGTACGGCACCTCTTGTAACAAACCTACATAGAATAGAAGAGTAGATTGTAAAAAACCAATGGGTAAGCAGTGACATTTTCTCAGACACTGCTGAGGTCAAATAACGCTTCTGGGGGTTTGGCAGGGCTGCTTGGGTGCTGCAAAGCCTGCTGTTATCCAGCGCTTTGGTCAGATAAGCTTCCTTGGCTGCTGCTATCGGCAGCCTTATCTTATCTCGCTTATCTCTGTACCTAGCTTGTGCCTTGCAGTGAGAGCAGAAAACCCCAATGGTAATTGAAGCAGGTAGAAGTAAAGAAGAGAGAACAGACCCTTGGTAGCTTACCCACACTTTTTTTGATATTCCTTTTCTTCAGGATATGTGTTACCAGAGAGACCCGAAGGGGGTCTTTACACAGACTTTTATAGAAAAGATGAAGAGGGTGGTGATAAGGTGAGTCCAAGGTTCTTAACAAATCACGAATTGACATGGGGTGACAGCTTTCCAATGAGTCTTGGGCAAGGGCGGAACATATTTGCATTAGCCTATGAACTTTACAGAACAGCAGAACCTTCTGGCAACTATTGAATAGTAAAACAATACAATGAGTATTAAAATAATAGAGGTGGAACTGAGTCTATGATTGACAGAGTTAGAACGTGGCAGCTAGGGGATTTCCCCCTACCCACTGCCACAGTCAAAGATCAATATATCTTCCTTTTCATGTAACTTCGATAGCATATTCAACATCTGTTATGAATTCTGCATCATCTGTGCTACAGGAAGTAGAATATAAAACTGTGTGCGTTTCAGAGACTTGCACTTCTTTAATTGTTAACTGCAATGCTTTGCAGAGGCTTTGGCTTCACAGTAGTACAGCTTGTAATTGCTTGTAAACTACAGCCAGGCCCAAAGTCTTCCAACTGGCACCCATGCTGGCATTCAGAGGCAAAGACAAGAATGATTTCTGTCCAATTAATGTGGAAATGTATACCTCTTTAAGCTGCAAAAATTCAGATATACTTGCTTGGGAAGGAACTTCTATTTCTATGATTGTGTTGATGGAAAGCAACAGCTGAATTCCAGCCTAGCTACAGAAAGACCTTATCAGCCTACTATCTGAGGCTGATGAATTTTTCAATTCCATTCTGCTGGTCTGCTAATAATAGACACTAGAGCTTTAATCTTATTTATTTATTTGATCTTGCCTGCTTTAACTGGATAATTGTTGATTGCTAACTTTATTTGGCTTTTTCAATTAGCTTAATTTTTCAAAATTGTTCAGACACTGGGTTGGATTTTGTCTATTGCTGTTCTATAAAATGGGGGTGATTCAACAGAAATCAATATTTCTTACAGTACTGTCCTTTAAGGGGTGGATCCCACTCCCATGAGCTTTTATAGGAATTGGTATAGGCTCAAAGGTACAGATTAAAAAATGTACAAAGAAGATAAAAATTCACCCCAAAAATTAATTTTGATAAGCTTTATATTACAGCAAAGACATACTTGACAATTCTCAATATTAATAAATTAATTAATAAATTAATTACTAAAAAGGAAAAAAAAGAAAACCAGAAGACCAACTATTTTGCCAAGTAAAAGGAGGGGGGAAAAAAAAGAAAAGAAAAAAAGAGAACGTGAAGTGGGAGGGAGAGAAAGAGAAAGAGATTCTGGTTGTCCTTGGCTTCTTAAATGAGGAACTTTGTACTTGGCTGGACTGGAAATCATTGTTGCTGGTAATGTTTTTTTCTGGCTCGGAAATGGGTTAAGAATCTCTCTCCCTGGCAACTTCTTTCTTTTTTTGGGTAGCTAGCTTAAAGAAACACCCTTGTTTATTTTGGCTGTCTGAATTTGTCTGTTCAGAAGAATCAGAAAGAGAGGGATGTAACAGCACATCTGCAAGTGGGTGATCAATCACAGTCATAGACTGCAAACAGAAATAATGTTTAAAAATGTTAGCAATGATCTGGAGATATTGTAGACCTATTTTTCTTTCAGGCTGTACATATCCAATACATCACTGTTGAGAAGCTTTACTTTCCTAGCCAATGCAAAATTATTTCAGTGCATTAGCTCTGATAAACCTTAATTTTTAGATGCCTATTTTATCTTCAAAAGAAGGGAACAAACATCTTTCATTACTTTCCTCACCATCCTCCCTCCCCCAAAACTTGAACTATGTATTGATATCCTTGACAACAGAAAAATAAAATTCTGCATTAAACTGGAGGAACAATCCAGAATAATTAAAACAAAACTGCATCCTTTCATTTCTGCATAGCCTCTGGAAAACTCATGCTGAGAGAAGAATTTCGAACCATGGAGGACTGTGAACTGCACATGATAAATAACTGTATAATCTTCTCCAACTCCTCCCTTAGAGGGGTTGAAAGGAGGAAAAATCCAGTCTTTGGTCCATATATTGACAAGAGGAGGGAGGGATAAAGTAATGTTGTCTTATCTATCCCTTTAGTGCCATGAAAGGCACTGAATACAAGTTGCCTGCAGAAAGATGTCTTTATGTTTTGAGAGAGTGCAATTATTCAGGGAGAGGGCATTGCTAGAGTGAAGAGATATTCCTCTTAACTAAAAGCCACAGGCGTTTTCTTTACGTAGTTACTGTTGACACTGTCAGAAGTGCTTTGCAAAATTCCTACTCTGCACCTGTAAATTTCCCCAGGGCACATTTGATACCTTAGGGGATGGACAGCCAGGGACAACACATGGGCATGGTCAGGGCCTGTGTGCGTGTGAGATGGTTTTTCAAGCATACCTCAAGGTCAAAAAATCCACGGGAAAAACATCCCACAAAAGTCCCTGTGGGTTTGCAGGACTGTGATCTCTGCGGGTTCGCAGGACTGTGATCCCTGCTCACTCTGTGGGTGTCTGGACCCAACCCCCCAACATTCCTCAGCACATGATGCAGTGGAAACTGTGGCTCAAGCCTGCAGATCATTCTGCCTGATTTTTGGCCATCCCATGACTTTTTTCCATGGGAGGATGTTAACTGAGCCAAAGTGTTTAACTGAATCTGGCAATTCTCAGCCATTTGCTGGCAGCCACCAATTTGGTGAATCGACATAATTTGTGACACTCTCAGTGTGGGAAACTAAATGGAGACTTTTCATTTCAAAACAAATTAGCTCAGCCTCTGTGAAGAAAAAAATTAAGGAAAAAAAATAGATGTTTTCCAGGGCTAATTATTTCTTGTGCCCGAAATGATGACACAGGCAGTATAAAACTGTGGGATGAAGTTGGAAAACCACTGCTCCTAAACAAGAAAAACCAAGACTGCCCAGGCCCATTAAAAATTCTAGGAAACAGGGACGAACTCCACAGTTTAAACTGTAACCTTAGCAATGTGCTGTGCTGTCAGTAAGAGATAGTACGCAATTACCCAGGGAAAGAACAATTTCTTCCAGTCTTTCCTGCACTTCTTTTCATTGGGAAAGGAAATGTTACTTTTTTTCTTGCTTTGCCCTCACTTCCTCAGCTGTTTTATAAAGTGATTTCTTCTTTGACATGCTCACATGATTGTTGCACATCATAGCATCCACTCCAGCTGCCAGACTAGACATGGAGCTGGAAATACCATCATTTGGATTGTCTCCAAATTTAATGGCTTCCCCTTGTAAACCTGCTTTCAGTTCCTCCTGTTTTGAGGAAAAGAGCCCTTGCTCAGTAAAGACTGCCATCATTAAACTTAACAATAAAACATGGCTCTTGAAAGGGTGCAATACTCAGGGAAAGCAAATGATGGTGGAATAAAAATCACAAAATAGCTTAGAGTTTGCTCTCTACAGAAATGCTCTTCTGGCATCATACTTCTGCTGGCAGAAGCCAATAGTCAAAGTGTTTCCAGAACAACTGGGGGTTGTATTTCCACCTCTCTCCCCTCTTCCATAGCTCTGAGCAGATTTAACAGAACTTTATCGAATCAGCCTCAATCACTTCAACTGATTTTGAGCCCATAATTATTTTTGTCTCTGTGAAATTAATTTCACCATGTTAAAAAGTATTACGTGTTCATCTTTTGTAAGAAAAGGAAATAGCTGGTGGTCTGGGATATTATTTTTTTCCTTTCCATTTAAACAAGAGAATCATGTAAAAAATACAGCCTAGGGTCTAAAATAAGTAGATTCAGGACACCAGAAAATTTAAACAAAGGAAAATGAGCCTATGTGTTAAAGTTGAATGTTTGATATAAAGACGGTCAATTATATTGAAAAGAAAAGAAAAGACTATTGGCCAAATCTGCTGCCATTTATATACCATAGCAACTCATCAAAATTTTGAATAAAATTATATACCCTCAACAACTAAAAGTAATACCACTGAAATTAAAACATATTTCTTCACATGGGCACTGATGTAAAATGGAAGATTTGACACCAAATAAATAAATACAGATCTTACTTAGAAAATTATTGTTATTTGACCATGTCCAGCCTTCCCAGCATGTCAGCTTCCTAATAAATACTAAATTATAGGTTGGAATACAAGTGAAATACAGAATCCAAATATGTCAGTAACAATGGTGATCAAGACCAGGTTGGGTGGAGCTCTGAGCTACCTGATCTAGTGAAAGGTGCCCACGATAGGGAGGTTGGAACTAAATGATCTGTAAGGTCACTTCCAACCCATGCCATTCTATGATAATTCTCTGTGTGTTTTGTTCCTCTTATTCTTCTTTTTTTTGCTGTGTAATCTTACAGGCTTACCAGTCTTTTTTCCTTTTTCAGTGACTTGAGTTTTCAACCACTGAAAATGTTTAATCAGGCAAATTTTGATCTCAGAAAAGATATTAAGCCAAAGAAATGACAACATTATATTTAACAATTAATTATTTTTCCCAGAGATAAAAGAATATTTAAATAACCATCTTGGGTGTCAAATGGAGTTATAGATCCATGCCACATGAATATCAACAACAAAGTAATCACCTAAATTTATTTTTTGCTTTCTTTTAATTTAAAAATATTTATTAATATAGTATGCTCTCAAGATCTGGTAATTTAATTAGCCTCTTACATCATATAGGCTGCTGGCTGCTTGAGTGATTTGAGTACTCATCTTCTTGTTTGTTAAGATAAAGCTACACTGTAAAAAACTAGATTCATATTATTTCTTCTACATTTCTGAATATATCATTGATGAGTTCTAATTCTCATCATGTCCTTTATTGTCTGGACCTATTTCTCTGTAAGGTTATTTTTCTTCATTCTTGATGAGAAACTGTCCAGTACTTTAGTGGTTACTAACAAATGAAAAATAAATCCAGAGTCAAGTGTGATTGTTTTGCTAGAAAGAATAAGGGGAATTACATAATCTCTACTACTTGTTTTCAGACATCATTGAAGTCTCTCTGCACTTAGTTATGTCTGTGAAATCCATAAAATCTCCTTGTCACCTCAATTTCTCCAAGATTCTTCTTTCTATATAAGCCTGAGTTGTGTGAAGTGAAAACATATCTCAAGTAAATTTTCTTTTAGTATGTGTCAAGTTGAGGTGATTGATCCCGTTTTCTACATCAAAGCACAATCCCTTGGGGTAATTTGTCTCTCCAAATCCTGTTCACAGTCTATCCTATTAGTAAGACTGCTTCAACAAAAAAGTTTTCTGAAATATGCATGTAGATGGAGCGTATATTTTTTGTCCATTGTCTAACCAACATTTCTATGGAAGTTAATTTTCTGATTAAGAAAATTTGCTTAGTGTGTTGAAAAGCATAATGAATTTGGATGTCTTACTACTAGGAGACAGCGACCCAGTTAAACTTCAGATTTCAAAATAAGATTGAAGTATTTCTATGTTTTCATAGTTTTATAAATGCAATCATAATTTTAATTAGACTTGATATCATCTGTGTTTATGAAATTCACTCTGCTTCTGGATCTAAAACCAGTTTAAAGTCTCTCATCATTACAGAGGAACCTCAGAAGCAAGGAACCTCTTCTACGCTTTGGACAAGTAATTTCTGCTGCTGGTAAAAAAAGGTTGGAAGTTGCTTGAAAAATCATGAAAGTCTTTCTCCTTGACATCCAGAGACTGGCAAACATTGAAAGTCACAAGCAGTTCTGCTGCTGGGAAAGATAAATTTGGGAAATATTAGCCAATAGCTCACAATTCCTCATTTAGTTGCAGCAGTATTGCTTAACTTGATGCCTCAGAGCTTTTAGCAGGTGAAGTAGGGAGTCTGACCAAAGCAACTTCACTGTGACTAGCACTCTTTGTTTCTGCCTGGAATTAACCCTGATGAAAGCGATTGTCATAATCTCAGTCATTTATTCACTCTTTAGAAGTGTTTAAGTAGTACATGTCTATAAATACATTCAAATTGATAGATTAATTGATCTGACCTTTCTTGTTTCTCACCAGACATAATATTCAAAGGTAACAGTTTATATTAAGGACCCAGCAGAGATAATTTTATTTAGGCTTACCTCTAGAAAGCCGCGGAGTTTATTTAGTAACAAACCCATAGATTCAGATAATCCAGGCATATATAGGTCAAAATACTCACCAAGGAACAATAAAAGCATGTCATTTCTGTTAGCTGATTTTTAAAAGCTGCCTTGTTGTCATTTCAGGCCTGGATCTTCTGGTTTTCAATGGAAATGTTCCATTTTATCTGAGATGTAAAATTCTTTGAAATGGAAATCCTAAATCATTACCTCTTGACAGCTTCAAAGGATTGATAGCCCACTTTGAATCTCTTTGAAGTACTTACTTCCAATTAAAAAACAAGTTACCCTGAAAGAAGACAATTATACCTTGAGCAACAGACATTTTTTCTGAAAGGTTTCCTGGTCCATGATCATCTGTGAAGCATATATTATTCACCAATTCTACCTCAGAGTTTAACCAGTAATAAACACTCCCTTGTAATACAGACATGCAGTTTGACATTTTAATAGTCAAAGAGGAATTACAATTAGTTTTAGTCACTATGTACAACGGTTTTCCAAATAACCAAATTAATTTGAGGAAGTTCGGTATTACAGGAATAGCAAGAAAAAGATGTCTTCTAACTCTCAACTTCATCTCAGACTACGAGTTACAGGATTAATTCAGCTAAAAAAAAGTACAACACTTCCTTGCCCCCTTCTTTTCCTGAGAAAATTAGGTCCTCATTTTGACTCACTATTAACCTAATCAGTAAATAATCCTGAAATTCAAGACCCTGTAAGTCTATATTGGTTAAATTAATGTTCAAGGGAAGATGTATTGTTTCCAAAATTTATACATTAAAACCAGAGTAACAAAATCTCTGACCTGAATTTCTGCATTCTTGACTTTTTTGAAGAAAATTATATATATATGAAAGATTGTGATCAGCTTAGCTTTATGTGTTGTTTTCTCCTACTCTTCTCCTTTATATCTTGATTATTTTTTACCCATTTTTAGTCAAACTAAATAGTAGAGCTGAAATAAAGAAAAATATAAAATGAAGATTTTGAATCTAATTGATAACCTTTAAATAAATGAATAGCCCTCCTTTTTTAGAACTTTAAGTTGATTATAATTTTTACAAATTTTCATGATCAAGGCATATAGAGGAGACTAATTATGTATCTAAGACACAAATAGGGTTAAAGTGGTGTTTCCTCCTTTTTCCCACAGTACCTGTGGAAATCTCAAATATAGCAAGTGAGTGTTCAGTGAAATCCCTGGTCATTCCTGACTGACATCTGTTTTCAAAGTTTACTGGCCACACAAAATTTTCAGTGTGTTTAGAATTGAGTCAGCAGACTTGGGTGGATTGAAGAATTGATAATAAAGGAAGAACAGGCACAGTGTCACCTTTCCCATGCAAACTATGTGCTTGTTTCAATGCACAGTTAGTTCCATCTGATTTGCCAGTGTATGCAATTGGCAGGTTAGACTTAGGATTTTCATGGCTGGCAAAAAACCCCAAGGGAGCGTTGGACACTATATCAGGAGAATTCATGCCTCCTTAAGAGGTAAGCAGCTGGCAAGCATCAAATATACTATGATCTGGGCTTTACTCAAAAACCATTATCTTGACAGTATATAAACTATCTTTACAACCCCCTCTCTAGCATTCCCTTTCAAGGGAAATTCCTAGAGAAAATGACTAAATAAAAGCTGTCAAAGGAGGTGTTTCATACTTCATCCTCCTCCTTCATACTTCATCCTTCAAGGGGAATAAAAGGAAAAAAAAATCTCACTAGTCTGATTCTTGATCCTACATACTTTGATATAATTAAGTGCAACAGCACTGAAATTACTCAAATTATGCAACTACAGACCTTTCAGATCAAGATCAAAATGAGATTCAGTGTATCAGTCCATTTTCACTTGTGTTGATAATGTTGATCCACTTATTCAGATCTCTCCTGGTTTTTTAATTGGAAACTGATTTACTGACACAAAACACAATTTCTCTATCTGTTAAAATAATACTGTCTAGATTGAACATGCGAAACATAAAACAATATACTTTTTATTATGCATGGTAAGGGAAATACTTTATCAAGTGAGCTGATGTTCAAATAATGATGACCAAACCCTGATCTTGTTATTCTTTCCAGTAGTGACAATAATGAGTAATACAAAATACCAGCTTAAAATTAATAGAATGAAAGTCAAAGCAAAGGAATGCCACAGCATCACAAAAACATCACTTACAGGGTGCTGACTAAAACTGAACAAGAGGCAGGGAATGACACGAAGAAGTGCCTTCATCTTTCATTGTTTCTCCTCTTCCATACATAAAAACAAGCCTAACTATGTGAATTCAAACTTTACATTGAATGAAATTGGCAAGCACAGTAAGTATGTGAGCATGCTCTTTTTTTCCCCTTAATAGAACACCAGTTCTCCTCTGAGTGCTACAGGCAGAAATAACAGATCCCTAGGTGTCATAAAAATACTTCTGAAAATCAAATATCTATTTACAGAATAATCCAGACTATGGGGTGACATCAGGAGTTATAACAGCAAAAATTTCAAGTCACTGGGCCAAAAATCTCTGTTTATGTGTATGCAAAGGTCACTGACCTCAGTGGAGTTAAACCATGGTGAGCTGGTGAGGGTCTGCCCTGTGTTGTGCCTCCAGTCTGATTCTCAAAAAAGTACAACTGTGGCTTCATCTGTTTCAGGTTTTCTCTCATTGGAGTGTGAGTGGGATCTTTTTAGTTTTCAAGCCAAAATTTGGAAGACCTATCAGACTAACATAGATGATAACTAATAGCTTTTTGAGTTACCAGAAAACTCTTATCACTTGGAGGACTTGCAAGGTATAGTGTGAAAATTTCTAGTATGAGGTTCAGGTGGCTCTTGTAGTAATTCTTTATTGCTGGAGGTTGTTCCTCTCATTTCACTGCTTTTTACATAGTTCATAGTTTTCAGCAGCTCTGTCTAGATGCATTTGAAACATGATCAAGTATTGTTTGAAGGCCCCAAACTGTCGCTTCCCTTTAATCTCCTCCTTAGATATCTGAATTGCCTGTAAAGTAAATAAAACAGTTTTGAAGCATTTTCGCAACTCTAACTCTGCCCAAAAACAGCCTTACCCATGAGTCACAGCCTCCCTTTTTCTTCATTGTTTCTTTCTTGTTTAGCTCAGTTCTATCTCAAATATTATATAAAAAACATATCCAGATGTCTTCCTAAAGTCCCACCAATCCTACAAGCACATAGATTGCAAATATTTCAGAAAATCACAGTGAGTACATAATAGAGAGAACACAGGTAACTCATCTTACATAGTGTAGGACAGTTTTCCATGATATATATTTAATTCTTGATGTCTGTCTCATATAAAATAGCTCCCGAAATAGTTATCTCATTTCCTTCAGGAGACACATTCCTAAACCAATACATATTACACTGTTGAAAGTTTTCCTACTATCCAACCTATACGTGTTTAATTAATTTGATCCTATTGTTACTATATATGTTCCTCCACACTATACCTTCTCTTTTTGTACACATTTGGCAAATATCTAGGTTGCTTAGACTAGATCCTCACTGAAGCCATGCTGATTTAAACCAGATGAGTATCTGGCTCTTTATGTCTACTATATAAATTACTTTAAATCTTTCCTCACAACTTAGTCTCTGTATGTCTCTGTCCTCTTGCAGCTATTTCCCTGACAGTTTCAATTTTATATTTTTTTTTCATTAAAGACAAGAACATAATGATGGTACTAGTTCAGATATAGTTAGTCTTTGGTAATATGGAATGCAGCTATTGATTTGATGCCTCTGTTAACATAATAGGCCCTATAATTATTTTAGTTGCTATTTGACCACCTCCTCCTGACCTCCTCCCGTATTAGAACTTGAAGGGGTATTTTTAAGTATTCTTTCCTTCTGAATTTCTATTTCCCTTGAACAGCTGTCGTTTGGAAAACTTACGCCTCATAGGTGTAATGCAATAGAACATGATTTGTTTCTGTTCTCTCTTGCAATTTCTTCTGAGGCAGGGAATATGTCAATTCACAAACCAAAATTTACACAAGAATTTGTGTATGCATGGTATAAAGTAGCCATGATAAAACAGTAATAGAGATATGACTCTTGAATGAGGTCTAAATTTGGTATGCTTTAAAATGCTTTCTTTGTTTGTGCTAAACACTTTGGGTGCACAGACTGCTCAGTTGTATTCTGCTGCTACAGTGAAATTATGTCCAGATATGGGGCTATGTACTCTGCTTCTCCCTGTGTACAGAATAAGTAGTTACCAAGTCCTGTGACTGCTAGCCCCAAATTTTAATAATTTCTTCTGTTTAAATTTTGCTGTGTTTTTGTTTCATCCCATTAAGCAATAATCCATTGATTTTTAACAGACTTCATGACTCATTTTATGTAATGTTATCCATTTGTTTTCTTTTAAAGCAATATATAATGTTCGTCATGCATAGTACATAAAGTACATCTGACAATTTTTTTGACAGTCCAGTTTAGCTTCATTTTACATCTAGAATTTCTGGCCCAGTTCAGCTGACTCTTGTGGCCTTGAGATTTCTGGCAAAGACCTCAGGTACAACCTAACTCACTTAAGGCATAACATGATCTTAGCCAAAGCAGCCCTGACTGGCAAGGTCATGACAATAACTGTTAGTGTAATCAGTGCTAAAAGACACTCATGAATCAAGATCTTGTTGTGTAATACCTGCAGGTTTTAACCATGGTTATATCTCCTGGGGAAAAAGAATGATGAATGCTGAATCCCTGTAGTTAAAAATTACTTCCAGGTAACTTCCCTGAGGTACAGATATGTTCTTATAAATCTCTCTGAATCTTCCAGGACTTTGGAAGCTGCTCCAGGATCAGAGTTCTCAGATTCTTAGAAATACAGACAAAATTGAATTTTGTGGAAATAATAGAGAAAGAACTGAAAGAGAGGGAGGACAATAGGATTGTGTTGATTAATACATAAATTGGGAGCCCTGATAGAAAGCTGAGAGAAATAATTTTGGCTTCTGGGAAGGTGGGAGAAAACTAGGAAACAGCAGGAGTTTCAAGGAAAGGTAGACGTAAAATTTCCTAGCACCTTAAGGATCTGGAAAAAAAATTCAAAGGTATTCAAATTATTGGGAACTGTCATTCTTCCCCACTTTAATATTGCATCCTCCACTGCCCCTGTTTCATCTCGAAACAGGATTTTAACTTACACAGTTTCCTTTCCAAGACCCACTATCTGCCTTGGAAACAGCCCTTTATTCACCATCCTTCCACTTTCTGCCTAACACAAGGAGACCAGTTGTAGAAAGCAGGAGTAGGATCTTTTCTAACTGAGCCTAAAAGAAAGAGATTAAGAAAATAACAGAAGTGGCAAATTCTGCTCCTGATATTGCAAGGACTGAAGAAAGAGGCTGAAGGCAGCTGCTGCAGCCTCCATATGAAGCTGCATCATCAAAAAACACCCATGATTTCATGGGTTCTCATATGCACAACATGAATAGCTCTTACAAAGCAAGAAATTGGCTTTTTGGATCACAGATTACTTGAGCAGCCAATGGAAAGAAACTACTGCCTCTTCTCTTGTCAGGGTCTCTTTTCCTGCCACAAAGGAATTGAATTTTAAATGTAAAATTTTCCAGTATCTTATTTTTTCCTATCTACTGTGAAAATTGTTGAGTATTATAACCTAGATCCTAGTATTATGATATGAAAACTAATTGACTCATAACCTTAAGAAATGGTGTATAAATGATGCAAGGATAAGTAGCCGCAAAATAGATAACTGATCAGCAGAGAGCTGATTTGGAGCTATCTGGAGTTAATCTGAGGGCATTTGCTTTTATAATACCACGTAACATTTTTGTTGCAGTTCAGAAACATGCTATAACATGTTTAAAGAATAAGTTCTCAAAACAAAGTTGAAAATAGAAGTTATGTACTGAGAGTGTTTAATTTTCCTGCCTTTATTGTGTCTCAGATTGTATTTACCCAAGTTTCCCAACTAAATTAAGCTGTATTCATTGCTGGTCCAACACTGTTAAATTTATAGTTATAGTCACACTTTTTGCTGTTATATTCTTCTGGTATAATTGATGTCATTGTTGCAGTGTGTATGGAAAGAATCATATAGCTTTGTTTATGTTTCACAGCTTGGTAGACATAGTTATTGTAACTGCAGGGTTGGAACATTTCTCAGAAAGACTATCTTTTTTTTCTTTTTTTGTAAGGAAACTTTCCTACATTGCTAACTCTTTAACTCTTACTTAAGTTTGCAAGACATTGTAATTGAGAGGTGAGCAGCACAGTGACTGATTATACATCTGAAGACAATCTAGGGCATAAAAAACACAGGATTCAAAAGGCATTCTGTTGTGGTGTGCTCTGGCCAGTTTCGGTCTATCCCATGGCCATGCGCTGCTCTGTCCCCTCCCCCCTCCTCAGTATCTGTTTCCCTCTCCTGGAGGGCTCTGTATTGTGTAACCCCATACAAAGCCCGCCAAATTCAAACCCCGCAGTGCTCCCCTGTTGGATGTTGTACCCTCCCCCCACCCCCTCGTGTCAGTATTTATGTACCTGCAACATGCTGTGCCAGTGCTTCCCGGGCACAATCCAGTGCTGAATAAAACGTCTGGGAAGCCACTCCGCCTTTTCTCTCCTTCTTCGGCGCATCTGTACTATCGGTGGATGAGGTGAACCCCTAGAGGAACTTCGCCAGTCCACCCATGCCTTGGAGCAGCCCGGACATCCCCTGAAACCGCGGACAGAAGCACGGTGCCCCCACGGAACGCACCGCAGCAGCATTCCTCTATTGACAAGTAACAGGACAATGCACAGAAAGTTCCTCCTGAAAATGAGGAAGAACTTGACTGTGCAGGTGACTGTGCAGGTGAATCCAGCCCTGCTCCTGCAAGAAACTGCTCCAAGTCTTCTCCTCTCTTTTGTGTTCTACCAGAGTGTTCATTCACAGTTTGCTTAGGTAATCTCTCTCCATTATTGCATTTCCACACTGTTTATTATTTCAAGTAGCCTGATGATATTTTGGTAAAAAGATCAGTACTGTGTAAATCCATTCTTAGAATAACAAATGCTTTTTTTCTCTGAGAAAGTATTGTCTACAGTATTTCTAAGTCATAGAGATCATGCATAAAGTCTTGTCACACTGAACTATTAAGTTGAAGCAAGATTAAAAAATAATGCTGACAAAAACAAACCTTATCCCTCATCTGCAATGATCAGCTTCATTGAGTATGTTACAAGCTTCCTCATTTTCCATTCAGTAACAGCCAATTATCATCAGTCTACTGAGTTGGAAGTCATCTTACATACTAAGGAGTCTTCTGATCCTCTGACTTGTAAACAACTTTACTAATTTTGTAGCTTCATCCCTTGTGAGGTTACAAAGATGCTCTGTGCTGGCTGATCTTCTAACTTCATATATATATTATTCTATTAATGAGAAAACATATTTGCAAAATAAAATAATGCAAATGACTTAGTAACATCCGCTTTGTTTTTTCTTACAGACTGAGATCTATACTTACATAAATTTTCATAGCAAAATCACTGAATCACAGTGTGGTTGGAAGGGACAACAGTGGGTTTTCAAGTCCAACCTCCCTGCTAAAACAGGGTCATCCTAGTGCACATGACACGAGATTGTGTCCAGATGGTTCTTGAATATCTCCAGTGAGGGAGATTCCACAACCTCTCTGGGCAAGCTCTTCCACCTGCATAGTAAAGAAGTTCTTCCTCGTATTCAGGAGGAACTTCCTGTGCATTGTCCTGTTTGGCACGACCAAGAAGAGCCTGGATACACCCCTGTGACATCCTTGCTTCAGGTACTAATAGACATCTAGGAAGTCCTCTCCCCAGCATCTCTTCTCAAGGCTGAACAAGCCCAGTTCCCTCACCCTGTCCTTATAACAGAGATGCTCCGGTCCCTTAATCATCTTTGTTACCCTCCACTGGACCCACTCCAGGAGCTCTATGTTGTCTCTTTTTCACTGAGGAGCCCAGAACTGAACGCAGCACTCCAGATGTGCCTCACCATGGCTGAGCAGAGGGGCAGGATCACCTCCCTCGACCTGCTGGCAGTGCTCTTTCTAATGCACTCCAGGATTCCTTTGATCTTCTTGGCCACAAGGGCACTGCTGGCTCATGGACAGTTTGTTTTCTACCAGGACCCCCAGGTTCTTCTCCACAGAGCTGCTTCCCACCAGGTCAACCCCCAACTGTACTGGTCTATGGGGTTATTCTTCCCCAGGGGCAGGAGCCTGAAGTTGTGTTTGTTGAATTCCAGGCAGTTCTTCTCTGCCCATCTCCCCAGCCTGTCAAGGTCCCTCTGAAGAGCTCACAGCACTCTGGGATATCAGCCACACCTCCCAGCTTTGTGTCATCAATAAATTTGCTGAGGAGGCATCTGTCCCTTTATCCAAGTCACTGATGAATAAGTTAAACAATACAGAACCTTGGGGAACACCAGTGGTGACAGGTGTCCAACCAGACACCATGCCACTGATTATAACCCTTTGAGATCTGCTACTCAGCCAGTTCTCAACCCACAAAATACAAATAATATACAAATAACAATAGAAAAATAATTGAAAAAGGCAACGAGAATCTCATTTGCTGGTTTAGTTTGGGGTTTTTTGGTTTGGTTTTGGTTTGCTTTTCTTAATCTTGTGATTCAAAAGAGAAATCATGGAATCTAGGAAACCATGATAATTGTTTCAATGTAGAAATTAACAGGTGGCAGAGCAGCAAAATTCCATCTGCTCAGAAACTTTCTGTTAGTCTCCTAACTATTCTTCCTAGGCATCTTTTGTTCTTATGTTTCCTATTGCTTTTGCAAATTTGAAATAGAAAGACGGATATAGTTCTCCCAGTGTCCTCAGTGGCTAACAAAGCAAATCTTTCATAAGAATGTTCCTGAAACTCCCCGAAGGCCTGACAAAAGCAACTTACAGGGGAAGATCACTGGAAGAGTTCTAACCAAGGTAAATAGAAAGTGCAAATTGTATTTCTGCTTAACAATTACAAGTTTAACCAGACAACATTTATCAAAGTATACACTAAATTAAAACAGAAAACAAGCTTTTAATCTTAAAATGTGTTTCAACTGAAACTAACCAGTCAAAATACTAAAATATAAAAAAGAGCTACAAAATATTAGTGATTCAGGCCTTTTGCTTAGACTTACCTCAGAAAAAAAAAATTAATCAATTTTATTATTCATCTTAATGAAGGGCAACGTAACTGTTTCTAAATCATGGAAAGATATTAGACAAGAAATGCACATAACGGGTTTCACATGATTTCCATAAAACCTAGAGATTAAGCTTGCAATTACCTGTTGAAGACATAATTTATTAATTCTGATAACATCACGTACATGTAATCATTTTTGCTCATTTAAGCAATGCACACACACTTCAGGTAAAAGTTGAAGGAGAATAAAACTACTTCTTCAATAAAACTTGAGGCTTGCCCTTACTGCAAGGGGTGCATTTCTTCTTTTACCTGTCATGTTCCTTTTGTGACAAGGATTCTGTCTTTTCCTTTGCTCCTTTTTCTGTGGGTGCCTCTGCCATTGCTGTTCCCTGGGGCCATGAAGTGTGTCAGCGTCAAAGCCTTTATCTCAGGGGGAGTAAACAACCCGATTTCAGTGCTAAGGAGAGACTGGAAGTCTGTTGGAAAAGGTCACTAAACACTTCCAAATGCTGCTGATTAATGTATTTGGTGGATTGTGCTAAGGAGTATGGAATATAGAAGCAAATCCTAGCTTAGTTCAATGCTGCAGGCTCAGTGGTCACTCGATGTGGCTTGTATAAGAGGAAGCCAACAATAGTTTGGACATTGTGAAGTCTGTTTTCTTTTTCAGTTCAAAACTAACATGACATTTGTCCTGATTGTCAGCTCCCTGATGTTTTTAATCTAAAGCACTGTTACTATGTCTCTGACTTTTTTATTCATTTCCATTATAGCCTTCATCCTTATTACCAAAATCTTTACTTTTATATATACATGAAATTCAGAATTATAAGCTGTAATTGACACTTACTGCAATAATTGCAGGTCAAAGATTGACTTTCATCTAAATAAGACACTGCTGAGGATCATATTACAGTATGTTCATCTGAATGATCTTTTTTCTTCATTGGAAACTTTTCATTAATATTTTGAAATTCTGTGGCAATCCTGAATGTTTGTAGAGGATTTCCTATAATAGCACTGAATTTAACCTCTAGAATTTTGCTTTTCTCTTTGCTACTGCAGTAGTTAAGACATCCATCAGGTTTTTAGTGATCAGAACCACAGGTTAAAGGGAAAATATTAGGGTTTGAGGATTTCTACTTTGTCCTGTAAACCCAAAACCTTCTGAACTTGATG
This sequence comes from Pomatostomus ruficeps, assembly GCA_013400735.1. Lineage (NCBI taxonomy): Eukaryota > Metazoa > Chordata > Aves > Passeriformes > Timaliidae > Pomatostomus > Pomatostomus ruficeps. The sequence continues at coordinate 46,992 of VYZT01023661.1, read as the reverse complement.
TGTGAAGGTGTCAGCCAATTTGTGATGTTATTTCATTCTCCCTTTTCCCATAACAAATTGAGTTGCCTCTTGGTTTTCTATGTTGCCTGCATAACACCTGAATGGAGAATTGCAGGGATCTGGTTTTTAATTTGAAAATAAATTATTAAAATAATCTTTTTTAGAACAATGGACAACCTTTGGATTTCTATTTTCAGTCTAGTTGAACTGCCATTTGAAAGAATCCTATCAACCATAAATCTAAATCCTCCCATGTACTGTAAGACCATGAAATATCTAGGTTGTATCAGTGCTTTTTCTCATCATTAAGTCAATGGGAATGCCAGACTGTAGAAATGAAGGAATTCAGCCTTGTCTGAAAAGGACAATATAGCAAAAGAAAGAACTGTTATGCAGTTTAAATTAATGGCTAAAACATTCTTTTACTTAGACTGTACAAACTACATCTTGATATAAAAGCTTGATGAAGTTAAATATTTTTACTGGCACTCTGCAACACTTCAGACAGTATGAAACTTCAAGAAAATTAAACTGCTCTCAGTCTGGCATCTAGGCACATCAATGGTCTAACCACAGTCATATTTTTTGTAGGCATCATGGAAAAGGAGTATTTTAAGTGATGTTTCGGAGGCAGATAATGAAGTGGCATTATGGGAACATTTCCTACTCATCAAGAGGTAGGAAGAAGCAAAGTACAATATCTTTTGTTTGGAAAAAAAAAAAATAGCTCTTGGCTAGTGAAGAAATGTCACAGTGAAAGAAGGGTCAGATTCTCAGCAGTAAGAGAGAAGATACACAACGTGAGGCTGGAAAAGAAGGATCTCAAAAGTGAACACAAATTACTTATGCAAGGTATGACAGACAACAGACAGAGAAATGGTGTGAAGAAGAATTTAAGGTTTTAAAGGAGGAATATTTTGACAAAAGAAGAAGTAAACAGACCTCAGAGGCCCCAGTTCCCTCTGAGACCAGCTTCAATTTCCTGCAATGCCATATAAAATCTAGGTATTTGCCTAGGTCTTAGTGTGAGAGAAAAAAAAAAAAAAAAAA
>VYZT01023661.1:0-45916 GCA_013400735.1 Pomatostomus ruficeps | reverse complement strand
AAAGAAAAGAAAAAAAAAGATTAATTAAAGTGTGAGCTTTATCTATCCTTGATTTTCAAGCCTAGACTGGAAAAAGTCTAGATCCTTCTCTGACTACCTAGCCCTTCTTTGAAAAAGATGTTTAGCATCGATAACATCATGACATCAGGCAGAACTGCCCTAGGGATAAAGAGAGGGTTGGGGTAGTCATGTTTCTCCCCAGGAATCAGGCAGGGAGTGTATGTACCCCACCGAGGTACTTACGGATCTCCCTTCCAAACCATGCCTTTAAGATCTGAAAGCTAAAACTTGGAAATGTTATTACCTTCAGCAGAATCTCAGCCTGTAATTAATCAAGAATTCTTCCAAAAAATCTTAGTAAACTTCAGTGATCACCAGTGGACCATTCTACTTTTTTTATAGTGAGGATGAATTAACGTTGTCTGGAAGGTAGATTTATTGCTTGTGAATGTTGTAGATCATAGACCAAAAAAGCCATCAAACAATAGATAAATTTTGCAGATTAATTATCTATGGTCTTTAAGGCTATGAAATACATATTTGTCACATTTTTTATTCTAAAATATTAGCAGTTTAATGACAAGAATTCACCGTTCCCACAAACTTTTAAGTCAATGAGTTCAAAGTTAATTCCAAATTGGTGGGTTTGGTATAGAGAAGAACTAGGCGAGAAAAACAGAACATAACCTTCATTACTTCCCTCAGGAAAATAGAAATGGCTACTATTTGCCAACAATCATTTATAACCTGCTGTCAGGTATTGCACGATATAAACATTGGTACAACATAACCCGCCCTTATTCCAAATAGTTAAATTTATATTGTTAAAGTGAAAACGGTGTCTCAATACAGTGGTTAAGCTTAAACCCAGCCAGGAAATGATCACTAAAGTGCAGTGCACGTCTGTCAGGAAAAACTGCAATACCTATGGCAGCTGCCACACACAGAGAAACAAATTGCTGGAGAGGTGGGATGTAACCAGTGAAACTTACTTTAATTCACATATAAATTGTTTCTCTCTTGATCCTATTACAAGAATAGCTCTAACTCTATACATTATCTTCCTTCTATCAGTCTACTAGCCTATTCCTGATCTAAACTATGTGCTAATTACCCAGTTGCATATTTAGTGGCTGAATTCTGACTACTTTTCCCTCAGTGATTTCAGTTGAGTGCAACTCCTTGGCCCGTTCTCTTATTTTCATAGCATTTAAAGTATACGTCATTTGAGACTGTACCTGTCTTCAAAGTATGACTAAAAGTGATCAGACCGATCGAAACCTGTTAGGAGAACAGAGGGACTGGTATACAGATTGAAAGACATACAGACCTAAGATTGCATTTCTGGGCACTAGCCTAGGGTAAGAGACAAGATGCACCAGGTCACCAGCACTTCAAGGAGCTTCTACGAGAACAAAATTACAGTCATACAGTCCTGTGGCATTCTTCTTAGCACTATATTCCAGTTTTATCACAGCTCTTCTCGTGTTGCTTTTTGTCAAGAACGCCCTCGCCAGGGAAAATATGGTGTGATGTTATCATACTACCACGAGATTCAAAGCATTAACATCAGGTACACTAATGGGTTTGTGCATGTATGTTCATACTCTTTATATCTGCAGACCAAATGCCAGCCAAGTTATTTCCACCCAGATCACAAGTTCTATGAGTAGGAAGGAAAAACTAATAATGTTTATTCCCTGAAGAGGTGAGTAACAGTGGATTGTTGTCCTAATGTCAGTCTAGGTGATGCTTAGGATAGCTTAGTAGCGAAATAAGTTACACTAATGGAATATAATTCTTTCACTAACTGACACATCCTATCACTGAAAGCATAAACCATTATATTGATTTTGATTATGTTAATTTTGAGGGAAAATAAGAAAGCATAAGCAAAGATATTCTCTTGCTTCTCATAATACCCAAATAATCATTAAGCTATGTGTTCCAATCATTTAATTGTTATGTTGGAGATGAAAGAGCAATGGGACAGTGACAGTGCTGAAAGTTATAGGAATCGACTCTGCCACTTTTTCAGAAATTATCCTCAGGAAGAAGTTTTAGATTTAGACTTTTTGTGTTTATGTTTTGTAAGTGGAAGTTTCAATAGCTTTTTATATTGTTGTTGACAGCTTTCTTTATAGAAATGAGGATTTTTTTCAGTGTAATGCTTCTCATCACAAAATCCCAACCCAGTGGGGAAACCAGATCAAACCAAAACATCCTTTTTTTTTTTTTTTTTTTTTTAGAATCTCCTAGTTTCAACTAAGCTTTCATATTTCATACAGAAAGATATTTCAGACCAGGTTGGATTTTAAAAACAAAAGTAGGCAAAACACACTTGAGCAGAATAGAAGCTCCTAGAGTAATGAAGAGTGTTATCATTAGGTCACTCCCATACGAACAAGGAGATTAAGCTTTTAAATTACTGCTCTGTGGGAGTCACTTAAAGGATTTGAATCTGGTTGTTTTTTGTAAGTGAATGCACTAGACACTGAGCTATTAGCTGTATTCTCTCTGTCCCTTATTCATGAAGATGTCCTTCTATGTGCATATAATTAAAGATGTATTGAGAAAAAAGGTATATTTGTATGCATTCATTTGTGTAAATTTAATTTTAAAAGCCCTAAATATAAATATTCACAGCTGGCTCTGCATTTATGACTATCAATCCAGCAATTTTGCCTATTTAAATATTTTTTTATTATTACCAACTTCACTGAAGACTCCATTACGCATTACTGCCAGGTTATATTACCAGCAGAGATAACTGACTTCCTACAGTGAGGAAATCCTCATGAGGATACTTAAGAAGAAATATAAAGCTCTGCTTTTGAAAGCAATGCCAATATTCTATATAACTTTGCTTATGGGGATATACAAAGTATATCGTGGGCTGCTTAGTGCTGAAAGGATTCACTGTGAGACTGTCAGCATCTAAAAATCAAACTTCCAGGTACTGATTTATTTCAGGTGTAAAAATGTATGTAAACAAAATCATTGGAAAGTACTGACATACTGGTGTAATACATTAAATCAGTTAGAAGTAACTAATTTAATATTCTTTGACTAGATAATGGTTGATAATTTCAAAGAAATCCTAAGAAATACTGCTATCCATAAATACAGATCAAATCATTGTAATGTAAATTTTATCACTGGCTACGAGTTGCTTTGCATTTTAAAACTGGAGAGCTTTCTTTTGCAGTTAACAAAGGTAAAAGGTTTCAATTCGGCAGTCAAATAATTTAATTCCTTCTAAAATGTCAAAATCTTTATTTCATATACACTTTTGCAACTTTTATCCACAGAAAGCCTTTAACATTCCAAATGCCTTCTCACTCTAGACAAAATGAAACAACGAAATATAGTAATATTGGGCCTGTTGAAACCACAGGAATTCACCTTTTTAGGCAGAGCTATTTATAAGATGCTGCTTTTATTGTCTCTACTAGAGTGATTGTTTCCTTGATTCCTAGAAGAGATTAGCTAGCCATGAGCAGAGGTAATGCATATCTATTTAGAATATTTGCATTTCATAAATGAGAATCTAGATCCTAAAGCCATTTTGAAGCACCTTAAAGAATACTGGCTATATTCTGAGTAATGCAAATAATTCATAAATATGAGAAATTTTAGAGATACTAGAATTTCACCAAAGTGTTTTTAGAAGTATGTATACAATACAATATATTTCTTTTAATTTATATGCCTTTACATTTGTAGAATATTTTGATGTCACATTATACCCCATAATGATTTCCATTGTAATAAACTATTTTTAAACCAGTTAAGTATAGCATAATTATGTCCTATTTTGGATGCTGTTCAAGTGTTCCATTAGTTTCCCAAGATGTCTCTATTAATTCCATAAATTTGTCAATATGCACTGTTGCTGTTAAATAAACTAGATGCTGTTCAATTCAAAGCTTTTGCTTTTGGCTCTAAAATTCCACTTCCTTCATTTGCAGATTTCTTCTCTCTTTTGCAATTTATTTGTTTTAATTATTTGTGCAAAGGTTGAATTTTTAACTTCATGTTTGCATGCAATGTGGCAATGCTGAGCTTGACATTATTGTTGTTTATAACTGTAGAAAATCTTTTGGAAAATATGTATCTCATTAATAGAACAGCATGTGATCATTTTCAGTAGAAATAATTCTCATTATGCAAGTAAAGTAAATTGTGAGCTTGAGTTTTTGCTGATTACTTTTTTCCAGCCTCCTCTTCCCCACCCCCGCCTATTTTTTTATGTTCTGCCATTTACTTGGAAGTTAGTGTGCCACATTTTAATTAAAAAGTTAATGGAAATGTTTTAAGTTTGCCTCTGAAATTGTGATTTTTTGTAAATGAAGTGTTGTCACACATGTTCTTTGCCAATAGATTTCATATGGATTATTGTTACTTTGATATTCAGCTTCACAGTAATGTCCAAAAAATCGGTAATATTATTTAAAAAACATTTAAAACATCTCTGCAAACTAAATCTCTGATCTGAATTATCTGTGGTTATTGGAAAAAAGGTAAAAATTAGGCGATTATGTTATTGCTTCACTTTCAGTTAGTCCAGCACCTAAAGACATCAGTTAGAATTCAGGCACTGCTGTGCTAAGCCCTGCACAGAGACTTCACTGACATGTTGGTCACTGTAGCTGGAATCAATAGTGTATTTCCATATGAACAGTGTACGAAAAGTGCAGCAGGAGTCCACCACACTGACCAATGGATAAGTACAAAATAAGCTTGTGGATATGAGGGGGTTTTTTTTCACAGTGGCTTGTACAGTATTATGTTGTGGATGTGTGACCAAGAGTGTTGATAGCACACCAGTGATTTAATTACTGCTGATCAGTGCCTACACACTACCAAGGCCTCCTCAGTTTCTCTCGCTGAAGGGATGTGATGGTGTTTTTCTTCCCAAGCAACTTTTAAGCATAATGAAGCCCTGCTTTCCTAGAGGTGGTTAAACATCTGGCTGCCAATGGTGAGTAGTAAATTAATTCCTTATTTTGCCTTGCTTGTGTGTGCAGCTTTGTTTTACCTATTACACTATCTTTATTTCAATACATGAATTGTCTCACTTTCAAACTTCTAATTCTCTCCCCCATTCCCACTGGAGAGAGGGAATGAGTGGCTGTATAGGGCTGAACTACTTAGCAGGGTTAACCCACAACATGCTTATTCTCACAAACAAGGAGGAACTCATTGCTAATGAGAAGGCTGAAGGCAGCCTTGGCTGCAGTGACTAAGAGTCAGGGGTTCAGCATCCTGGGATAAGGGAGCAGGGCAAAACCACAAGATCACAGTACTGGACTGGAGGAAATCAGGCTTTGGTCACTTTAAGATCTGCTTGAAAAAGGACCATGGAAAAAAAGCCCTGAAGGGAAGAGGGACCCAAGAAGAGTGGTTAATATTCAAGGATCACCCCCAAGCTCAAGAGCAGTCCACCCCATCAATTAGGAAGTCAGGTAAAAAATGACAGATAGTCTTCATGGGACAAGGACCTCCTGGACAAACTGAAACACAAAGAGGAAGTTTACAGAAGGTAAAATTGGGAACATTTATCCTGGAAAGAATACAGAGATGCTGTATTCCCCACAGTGAGGGAAACTCAGCAGAATTATGTGGGAAGTCAGCCTTTAGAAAGTAATTTTAAATAATTTTGAACACAGAAAGTTTAATCAAGTTCAGTATCATCCTCTGTAATTTTATTTCATCCCCTTTTAAATATTCAAATCAAATCTATAAAATCTACAAAATCCTGGCCTTCTTGTATTTGTATTTTTAATAATGTCGTATTTCTGTTTGTCCATCTGTACTCTTGAAAACAGACTAAGATGTCTGTAATCATGTTATTCATTATCAAAATGCAATGTGTTACATTGCAGACATCAACTCTCCAGTGGAGTTCTCAATGAGAGTCCCAGACTCACTATTATTCCTATCTTGTCTACCTTCATGTTAGGTTAATTGGTTTTCTGTAATGTTCTGTGGGAAATAAAGAAATTTCATCATCAACAAGTGTCTGACATCTAGTTATTACCTCTGCCTGATGCTGCTCAATGTTCTCAAAAATTGTGTACACTGTAAAAAAAAGTTGAGGTCTGTTGTACCTATTGTACCTTGACAGCACCTTTCCCATTAGTGTATTATCAGGCAGCTATAGAGGGATTTGTACAACTGAAATCCTGGCAAACAAAAGAAATGAGAGGAGAGCGTCATGTACAACACAAAAAAGAAATGTAAAACCCGAAAAAAAGCCAGGAACAGGCACTCAGTGAGGTTACTGAGGGAGTAAAACAAAATCCATTTTCAAAACTAATGAGAACTGCTATGCTGCTATCACTCCTCAAGGCATGGGACCAGATATAAAAGCTTGCATAAAGATTGCTAATAGCCATATACCATTCTGTCAAGTAAAATTGCTTAAAAAAAACTTTATTGAAGATAACTCATTCTCTGTCTACTCTTTCTCTCCATCCTTAACACAAACATCCTTCCTATTTATATTGGCAAATTTTCTTCATATAAAATGTTTGGCCTTTGGATTGCTGAAACCAGGATAAAAAGGCAAAACATAAGTAGGATTATATTCTGAATAGATGAAATTATGAGTATATATAAATGCATATGCATATGCGTATAGTATAATATAAGGGTTTTATCCTTTTCCAGGACTATACTGAATTCAGCAAGAATTACATCAGATCTCCAGAAATTTTAAAAATAGAAAAGCCTACCTATATAATTTTGATTTGTTTTATTAAAATGCAGAAGAAAATAGAATCTCTATCCCTATTATCGAGGTACCCTTGACAAAATTTCAACATATCATAAACTGTATCCTAGCTACATCTCACCATCAAATTGGAGAGAATAGAAAATGTCATCATCAGCAACCTCAAGTTTCTATTTCTTGATATATCATATGAATTACCAAAACATGAAAAAAAAACAAAAAACAAGCCCTATTCTGAAAATCTTTTTCAAAAAAAGTTTATTTACAGAAGGATAGCATACTAGACATTCTAACTCCTCCAAATATTTCTGTTCTTCCACGTAGCAACTCTCTTTTTTGTAGTGTTTGTTAGGTCACTTTTGTGAGTACTTGCCAGCTTGCTTGCCATAGAGACTGTTAACATGTAGTCAGCACAGGAGAAATAGTCTTTTCAGTTTTGTCCTTATAAATGTGGTGGTTATCCAAATGTGTGTGTTGGCTTCCAATCTAGTATTCATGTCAATATAATTTGTCTGATGGCAGAGGCCTTATTTCATTACTATTCCTGTCTTCTTTCTTTTGAGCAGCACCCTTTTCATCTTGGATATATTGTTAAATTTTTCCCTGGATGAGATCAGCTTGGGGCTGATGCTTACCACCTTACATCGGATTGTGGATACTCTATATGTGAAAAAGTAGCTTAAATTGCAAATTCTAACACATAGCAGATAATGTTGACCACGTGTGTGGGTAAATGAACTATTGAATACAACAAGAAGCCTGCTACTTCCTAGCTGCAACCAGTATAGGCTGCATTTAAATTTTGATAAAACTTAGAGTAAACAAATATAGCACATCCTGAATCCTCCAAGTAATAAAGCAACATGAGATAAAATTGACAATCTGGAGGGAGATCATATGTTGGGCTTCTTCATATGGACTGTTTAGACTGGGGAAACTGAGGGCTTCCAGCCTAAAATAATAGTTCCTGAAAAGTGGTACTGAAAACAAAAATTAGTCTTGGAAAGAAGTGAAGATTCTGACCTGAGGAAAGTTACCCAACACAACTTTGCGCCCAGTATTCCTAGACCAGGAGGAATGTGCAGGGAAGGAGAGGCCTACTGAGAGCACTTGGGGGACCAACTGCAAAACATAAGCTGGTAGGAGAAAATATTTTATCCCCTTGGTTCTTAAATAAACCCCCCATACAAATCTACATGAGGTTATTATTTGAGCATTCTCACCTGTAGCCAGATCTTAATCAACATCTGTCAGTCTCTGGGGTCTTTGTGTTTTTTCTGTCTTGAGTCTGTGAGTACCTCACAAGGCTCAGACTCCACTGCAAAGCTTACTGTTCTGTTGGTTCACAATTTTTGTGACATTTCTCTGAACCAAACCTACTTATTTGTGTATATGTGACCTCATCTTTGTCCTCTTTTTTTGAGTGTTCCCTCATTTCCTTAAAACTATTTTCCCCATATTCTTCTACTGGCAACAGACTACCACTCAGCTTGCAGCTTAGGGCACAGGAAGACTCGTTCAGACTTTACCCTTCCTATAAAGTAGGTTTTAGAAGTTACATAATATAGTGGGACTTGCCTCCTCCTGCTGTGTACCTTGCTTGATCATTGATTATTATGCAAAAAGCACACTTAACAATATATATACACTATCAGATAACATCATATTACAGGATTTCTAATATTTCTTTTTTAAAATCACCTAGAACCAGGGTAAATGACAGCACAAAGTCTAAGGCAGCGAGGGTTATATTATTCATGGTCTTGTGCAAGGCTTTAAGATTGGTGAACGATTCCACAGAGAAAGAAGTGAAACAATAGCTGTAATTCTCAAGGGAAAAAATCTGAGATTTATTGAAAACTAGGACACATAGTCTATTCTAGGAGGATATTAGAGCAACACCCTCTGACATATAGCTCATAAACAGCAGTTATATTACTGCTGTTCTTCAAGGAATCTCGACTACAAGCATATTAACAGGAATTATATTTTTGTAAATAAACATAAATGAGATTAATACACTAGAACTCGCTGCCCATTAATTTGATCTAATAAAACCTACTTCTCAAGTCCAGTTGCCATAACTGTTCCTCACCATGACAATATTGAGAGCCATTTGCTACTGAAAGTTATCTTACAGCAGAAGTCAAGTACTAGCCAACAACATTTGTTTGGTTTTTTTCCCAGTGGCTATGTTTCACTAAAAAGAAAAAAAGGAGAAAGGAAAAAGACTTCTTTTTGTAGGGAAATTTGCAATATTAAATGGTGATGAAACATGACAATTTGTATTTTGTATTCAAGAGAGAAAGAAATACATTATCTATTTAGAGAACTCACAAAGAAAACAATCACTGGCCAACAGCAGAGTCATTTCTTCATCCACTTTCTTAACATAAGGTATTTGCAGAAACTATGCAAACAGATTTTCCTTTATCTTTGAAAAATAGGTACATACATTACCAATAAAAGAACATTCTAGCAAGAAATGTGTATTAAATCAAACACCTATCTGGCCTACTGGGGTAACGTGGTGGTTCCTTGCCACAGTTCAGGTAGGGCAAGTTATGTAATTACTGAATTTAATTCCATTACTGACGAAACAGTATAAAAAGAACACAGTCTTTCAGGAAGCAGAGATAAGGCAAGGTCTTCCAAGTTTCCAGTAAACCAGTAAAGGTATGTTAAACATGAAGAGTAATCCTATTTCCTGTTATAATTGTGCTGGGGCCACCTCATTGTCGCTGCAGCCACTGGACCTGCCCGCTGGTCAGCGGGGCCACAGAAGCGCTTGGCAGGAGCACAGAGAGCCTGCAAGCAAAGCAGGTCCCCGTCTGTCTCTCCCCCGAAGCTGTCAGCACCGTGGCAAGGTGTGTAAGAGCAGCCCGGTACTTTGTAGTCAGGCGAGGGTAAAGGAGAGGAGGGACTCTCTTGTAGCAATACCTAAATTTATTGTACCCACGAGGTCCAACAACAATTCTAAATGCAGGGCTACAAAGAGCCCAGAGCAGATGTGACAGGGGATTTTATACAGAAAGACAAGGGGTGGTCCAAGGGGAGAATCCAGGGTTCTAACAAATCAGGGAATGATAGGGGATGACATGTACCCAATAACTTTTGAACAGGGGAGGAACACATTTAAACTAACCAATCAAAGCAACACAGAAACAGAACTTTCCAGCACAATATGAACATTAAAACAACCTGATGAATATTAGAATGTCTCTGAGGGGAAAGGGGTGGAACAGAAACTTGGATTGACAAACAAAAGGGCGAGAAAATCAGGGGAATCAGGGGATTCCCCAGCCTCACCTTCCCCATCCCCCTCAGGCTCACTGTCCTGAGGGGAGAAATCATTCCATTTAATGTTCTCGTTAATCCACGTGGAGAAGGTGGGCTGGGTCAGTGGCTTTGGCGAGGCAGATGGCATTGCAGCCAAAGGCTGGGCCACCGCCACAGTACATGCTTTTTACTTACTCAGTAAGTAAAACTTTGCTAACTTCCTTGCCTGATGGCTTGGCTGGATCAGATTTGGACGTATGGACTCCCATCTATTATTGGTGAGAGTTTTTTTGATTTCCCAAAATATTCTGAGTTGGAAGGGACGCATAACGGTCATTGACCCCAACTCTTAAGCCCATATGGGGATAAAATGTGCAACCTTGGCACTATTAGCACCATGCTCTGACCAACTGACCTACTGTCATTAATGTCGTTAATGAAATTAGCCATTAATGAAGTTTGGCAGAAGTATGAGCACCAGTATCTGCAATCTGTAGACAAAACTAGACCTATGAATGCATATTATTTCCCATGGGTTCTGGACACATTAGGTTTGTGATTTCTGTGTATGTAATTCTTTTTGGTTTTATAAAGACCCCATATACCTAACTCAGTGCCAAACTGTGGCATGCACAGCAGTCATTTCTCTGGAATTTTTGGAAACCTATTTGGAAGTTTTATAGGGCTACAAGATATGGTGAAATGCCTACTCTCTAGGCTAAATTTCCAGACAGAAAGAAAATATATTTCACAACGTATTTGCAATTGAATCTGAGTAGTTGCTACAGCAATGTCTTCTCAGAGAACCAGCTCACCAGAGGAGATATTCAGAGGAATGACCTCTTATGCAACTCTCCTCAAAGCTTTAGAAACCTAAAATGAACACTCTCTTTTTACCAAGAGTATTTGAACTATTTTCATTCCTTCTCTTCACTAAATACTCTGGAACGATATGACAAGGATACAGGGAATATTAAGAAACACCTAAAGACCTAGGTGTCTAGGCAACTTGTAATGACTTGTAAATGATAAAAGATGAGTCATTAGATGATGGCCTTATATTTCAGATTATGCCTTAACTTGGGACCTGGATCACCTCCAGTCCTCCCAGCCTAGAGTCCACTTTCACCAAATCTCACTTTTATACATTTAAGAACTAAGTCGGTTTTAGCTTGATCCACACTTCATTGTCACAGATACCAGCTTTGATATCAAGCTGATACATCACCAAATGAAAAACAAGAGAAGGAAAAGGGAAAAGTAACTGTGTGGACCATAGATGTGATGCCTACCAGTAATCAAACTGATGTGACTGTGAAAAAACAATTATGTTCTTAGTATGGGTCAGATAAAATTTAGGATGTGTTAGGTAAAATGCAGGTCACAATTCCAGCTGTCTGCAGGTAAAAACAAAAAATTTAGACAGAAGGAGTGTTACAGATAAAATGATAGGGCCTAGATGATTCCATTTTTTGAGAGTTCAAGAGCATGTTTTGAAGAAGATAGTGTCATGATTCAAGAGAATTAGCACAGAAAGAAGAAGGAATGTGGTCATATCAGGAAGACTTGAGAAAAAATTCTGTCGAGTTTAAAAAGCATATCCACGTGTGCTATGTCACTTCTGGGTAACTGTATTACATTGACTAAAGACTTATCAGAATTTGCTAAATATATTTTAATTATTATATTATGTTTGAAGCCATGTCCAAAGTGAAACTGGCTACAGTTATGTTTCAGTCACTAGCTATATAGTTAGTATGACATAAAATTTGAGACAATTTTAGCTCCAAATATATTTTAGCTCATTTTCACACTTTCACTTACTCAGAATTGTAAAATTTGCAGTCTTATATTGAGCCTAAGGTTTGAGAACTATAGTCACCAAATTCAAAAATAAAACACCACCAATACCTTTCTTATTTAGAGGACAGCTAAATACACAGTTAAATAATATGTCTAAATACATTATACAGTGGACAGTGAGAAGCTGATTGCAAAGATCATATATCTAACTGGACAGTAGAGGACCAACTGTTATTTTATTCAGCCTTAGTTTGGTTGCCCTTCCTCTTCTCTGACAGTGGCATGAAGAAAGAAACATAAAATAAATTTTTTAAAAAGGCAGCTTGATGTTTAATATTTATTTAGAAAGACTAACTGCTAATTTTGAAATTATTTATAGTTTTTATTTATTCATTCTGGAAATATTCATTAAAATTCTGAAACAATATGTCAGGTCTTGCTCATAGCTTTTTAATTCATTTTCATTTTACTTTCTTCTTTATTTTGTCATTAGAAACATTGGAAATGATGACCATCATCATAAGAAAAGTTAGCAAAAATTGCAGCAGAGAAGTAGCAAATGGGGAAGGAAAAAGAAGGCAGGGAGAGACAAATGAAAAATAACACTCTAAAACAATGGACTATTTATTCAAAAGAAGGATCTTGAAACATTGAAAAAATAAAGAGTGGGGTTTTTTTACTGAAATCTGTTTGGGGTGTTTTGAAAAATAAACACTCCCTTTGCAACCTTCCAAAATTATTTTTTATATAGAACCCCCAGGGTAATCAGATGCCATCACTCTAAAAACAGGCATTTTGCCAAATGTAATAGAAGCAAATGTTTCACTTACACTTTTATGATAATAAGAATATTGTTATTTTCCCTTCCCTTCCCACACCTTCCTGCACCTTCCCGCACCTTCCTGCACCTTTCTGCACCTTCCCTTCCCTTTACCTCTCCCCTTCCTATTCCTCTCCCTTTTCCTCTCTTTTTCCTCTACTTTTCACTCTTCTTGTCCCTCTCCCCATCTCTCTCCTTTTCCATTTCCATTTCCGTTTCCTTTTCCCAGCTTGCCCAGACACAGATATAAGTATGCTTTGTATTTTATGTGTGTCAGTGGTCAGCTGGGAGGGTGGGCCTGGAGGCTGCAGCCTCACGTAACAGATATTATCTCCATAACAGCTTCATCTAAGTTGAATAAAGATGGAATTTGTATCATCCCACTTTTAGATATCTACAATGTACCATTAATATTTCAGCTAATTTTTTAGGCTACTTTCAAGCTGTATCAACATGAGATATTGATCCAGCAGCAGTTACGGTAGTGCTTTGGGTGAGTAGTGGGTCTCTCCTGTAATCACGTCACGAGTGTGTTGCTCTCTATATAACAATCAGCCACTTGCATTGCACCAGCAGCCTGTGGGCAATTAGTATGGATGCCCGAGCCAAGACATCCTGTCCTGCCTTGTGATGCACTGTGCACTAAGTGTGCTGTTGTGGTTTAATGTGGTAGGCAGCTAAACCCCACAGACACATTTGCTCAGTCCCTTAGTGGGATGGGGGACAGAACCAGAAAAAAAGGTAAAACTTGGGGGTTTACATAAAAACAGTTTAATAGGACAGAAAATTGAGGAAAAATAATGATAATCATGGTAAAAGAATATACAAAACAAGTAGCGCACAATGCAATTGCTCACCTCCTGCTGGCTGATGCCCAGCTGGTCCCTAAACAGTGGGCCACCAATCCCCCCAGCCAATTCCTCCCAAGTTTTACTGTTCAGAGTGATGCCATATAGTACGGAATATTTTTTGGGCCAGTTTGGATCAGCTGTCCTGGCTGAGTCTCCTCTCAAGTTCTTGTGCCTCCAGTTTCTTACTGGCAGAGCAGCATAAGAAACTGTAAACCAAAACCTGGTCTTAAATCAAAAACACAGCTTTATACCAACTGCTAGGAGGAAAAGTAGCTCTTATCTAGATGAAAAGAGGACACATGCAGGCTAATTTTACTTTCTGGGCTAGGCTGTCTCCCAATAATCCAGGTAGGACCATTACTCATCATGGCTGATATAGAGGAAACTGTGTTCCTGATTTCCACACCAAGCTCTCATTGTAATTGCAGTTCAGATTGTTGCAATTATTTCATTTCATTAAGTCACACAGAACAAGTCCTTCCTTGAGGTCATTCCTTTCTGTACTGTTTTATCAGCAAAAGGAAAAGAAGAATGAAAGTCACTGAAAAAGAAGATGAAAAATATCTATTAGGTCATCTGCTCCTTCTCTCTGCCAGAGTGTGATTGTTCCTTATTGTTCACTTGAGCATATTTTCTCAAGTCTAATTTAAAGTCATAGCAAAGAGTATTCCATCAATTTCCATAGGAAAAAATTCCATAGATTAGTTAACTTGGTCAAGATGATTTTTCTTCATGTAACACTTTATCTCTCTTCATTTTATTCTGTTTCTCCTAATGATAAGATCGTAAAATTATAGCGTGATAAATAGCCTTTTACTATCCTTGATGTTTATACTCTGCAAATATTTATAGATTATTACAGTCCTTGCAAATTTGTCTGCCAAGAACACACATTCAAACATTCTGTTGTTTTAAAAACTCCAGAAATTTTACAACACATAGAAAAGGATACACCCAGAAATTCAATGAGTCAGGAATTTGTCCATAATGTAAACTTTTAAAAGGGAAAGCTTAACCCTGTAATAAATGTTAAAGTATTCAGGAGACTTATAACCAAGTGAGATATTGAGAAATTTGATTGCATATGTTGGAGAGCAATTCCATGGCATCATGCTTGAGAGCACAACACAGCCTTTATTTATAAATCAGGTAAATGGAATGGGTCCTTTAGAGTGCAGGAAGTTGTGTAACAGTGTTCTAAAGCTGAAGGATTCATTTAATAGCTAAGGTTAACAGTATACCTGCATTTTAGTGCAAATGTATACATACTAGGGGTTTTCACGTGGAATAAAGAAGTATAAAGATTGCCTTCAGTCACAGCTAGCATCAGCCAGCCCACCTTTTTCAGCTGAAGTAATAGAGTCTGGTTTTCTCAAGAAACTGCACAGGTTGCCCATATAATCATACCTAATACTGTAAAATATTTAGAAGTGAGAGGTGAATAAGGCACATACAACTTTGTGAAACAGAAAATTAGCAGGTCTGATGAACTGAGGTATTAAGGAAAACTAATTTTTCTTGTAAATAACTAAATTTTATCTTAAAAAATGTCAGTGCTGCAGGAAGATAACTTGTGTGCACATTTGGTTCTTTTTGAGAGGATACTGTCCAAATCAGCTACTTTAAGATGAATAAATTTGATTCCCATTTAGAATATGATATTGAAAATTTTACTCTTCTATTCTTAATATATTTAAGCTTGGCAGGCACATCCTTAAAACTTTGAAAAAGAATACCTGAAGAATAATATTACAAAATCAACAGGATTGGTGAGGGGCTATTGCACCTCTCTGCTTCATGAAAATTTTTCTGCAAGCTGTTTTTGGTGGCCCACTTCTG
This sequence comes from Pomatostomus ruficeps, assembly GCA_013400735.1. Taxonomy (NCBI): domain Eukaryota; kingdom Metazoa; phylum Chordata; class Aves; order Passeriformes; family Timaliidae; genus Pomatostomus; species Pomatostomus ruficeps. Next base: position 30,585 of record VYZT01023661.1, on the reverse strand, counting down.
TATTGATCAGAAAACTACAGTCACATAACAGCTTGCACTAGGCGTTGTACAGTACTCAAGCTCTACTGAAACTCAATCTCACCTGAGTTACAACAGGATTGCCTTTTTTAGATTTTTTAAAATTCATTTTGCTTGGTTTACATCAATGCAAGTTACATGCAATGAAAAATACTGAGATATTAATACAGTTTTTTCAAGAAAGAATAATGAACTCAACTATTTAAAAACTGGAGGATTGCATTGAAGTGTAAATTCATAAGATTTTAGGCAATTTTATTTTTAGATAAAATGTTTGAAATGAATGCATGTTTCATTTATATATTTATGAATTTCAAGAATACTGAATTTTCAAGAATATTAAATGCAGGGAAACATGAAACAAGATATTACTTTGTGTTTTCAAAAAAGAAAAGTGTAAAAAAGCTAAATTATCATTCTGTAGCTCTGTTTATATTCCAAAGAAGAGTCATCACAAAACCCCCAGATTTATTTTTCTGTAGGTACAAGAGGAAAAGAAACATATTGGTCATGAAGAGAAACAGCAAGAGAGGTTATCTGCTGGTCAGCAACACCATTACCAAAACTGAAATGGTCAGTGAAAATACTTGATCCCTACTGCTGCGGTCATCCATAACACAGTAAAAACGCCACTCTTAGGGGGTTTCCGGGAATTTGTGCTAATATATGACACATCCTATCAGATTTTGAGGGAAAAAAACCCAAAACCCTGCTTTGTTTTGAAAGCAGCTGACTGCAAGCAAAAGAATGGGAAAACAAGTGAAAGAAAAAGAGAAATGAAAACCAACATGCAATTAAGAGAATCTAGAGTCCAGTTTCCTATTCAACATTCTTGAACAATTTTGTGTTAAACCAGCCACAGACTGATCCCCATTAGCAGCTATTTAGAAATGTTTCATAACTGTAACTTTCTGGCTTGTACTTTCTTTCTAACTCCAAATTTTAAGTTTTTAAAAACTTGAAATGACTTCACTATGCCTGGAAATAATTAATATCATCCACTTAAGTTATTGAGACCACTCTTAAAGTAAATACTGCCTCAAAACATGGAGCATTGCTGCCATCCTCAAAAACAGAGAATTTCAGAAACTGTGGTACTTTGTTTACTGGTTCTGGAGCTCTATCATTAGTTGGATTAGAAAGAATATGTGAGCACACCTTTAAAATGCAGGTTGTGTAGCTTATAGATTGATAATAATAACATCTATATATTCTAAATTAATATAATAGCATATTAAATATATGGTTAATTATCATAATTATTTTGCTATTATTAAGTATTTTTTCTTCAGTTTCTTTGCTAGAAACTAGAAAATAGAAGAATAACTTGGAAAATTATGTCTTAGATACACTCATTGGTGCTCATGTAATTAAATTTAAGAGCATGAAATCTGCCCTGTCTGTGATACATAAAAACCGTGCCCATTGCATCTTCAAAACAAAAATGTCAAATGTTGTCTGAAAAGCTTTCAAGTTCAGAAAAATTTAAAAGAGATACTCAGCTTTCATATCATTTTAATGTAGGCTATATAATACTGGCACCTGAAAAGAGATAAATGATGGCTTTCTTCCACTTCTAACATTTACTATTTTAACAAAATTTTCCATGTTTTGACAGCAATTATGTTTTTTCCCAAACTGACTCATATCCTAATTAAGAAGATAACACAATTCTTGAAGGGTAACCTTCTGATTTACGTAGTCTACAGAGCTGAAATAATCCCGAGTTTTCTGTTAGTGGTTAAGGTAATTGGGTGAAACAAAGAAATAAGAAATGTATTTATTACTTCCTTCATGCTCCTCCTTTCTTGCACTAGACAGAATGCTCAGTAATGATCACTTGTGTCAATTTTAAAAAAAAAAAAAAGACTAAATTCCATCTCCTTTTCCACCTACTTTGCTTCAGGCTAAGGTTTTTGGTTCCTCTATGAGAAATACATTGTTTTGTGAAGGACTCATACACTACTGACAGCAGAAAGTAGGAGTGGGCCTGTTGTATGCAACACAAGGTACATGTCTGCGTTTCGTTTGTTTCCCAGGCAAAAAAGTTCTCCTCCTTTAAGCACTGCTGTTGTATTGTCAGAAAACAACAATTAGCAGACCTAGGATGCCAACAAAGTAGGTGAGGCTTCTGCAACTACTAAAGCTCAGAAAGCTGGGTATTATTGTTCATGTGATTATTAGATACTGGTAAGGATGAAAAACTTATTTAATTCACCTGTGTATGTCAGATGGCTGAACCCACATGTGGGTTAATTATATTAATAAAACATCAGAAGCTGAAACATTATGTGCTCAGTATTCCTTGAGCCAGAAAGCCTGTCTGGTTTGGTTTGGTGTTATTCAGGCAAAAAGGTGAGAAGTTTGAAAAGGAGTTAACATTAGGTGGTACCCCTAAAACACGGGATAGTTTATTTCCTGTGTCCATTTTATCTGAAGTCGTTCTGCCAAAACAAAATCCCATTTCATGCTCAAGGGACCAACAATTGTCCATTCTGATTAATGGATCTTGAGGTCTGTAAGCCTCTATTGTTCATTGTATGTGCTTGTGTAATGGTTTTGTACTTTTTAAATTATTCTCTTGGCTAACTGTTGACACCTCAGATTCTTCCATTTACTCAATTTTGCTGTATTTATTTAGAGTATTTATTTGCATGTGAATGTTCCTGTCCAAGCAGTTATTTAGAATGTCATAAATGTGTGGCATTGTTTCTGTTTGCAGTAGAGATCTCTCTCTCATATCCTTGTTCACATATATAATTACCTCACTACACATGTCATCCAGTAGGAGCCATTCTGTCAAAGATTATACAGTCAAGCTCCACAAATTTTAATGAAATACTTCCTATTCATTTCCCAAGCTGCACTAGGACAACATATCACAGACCAAATAGGCTGGGGACAGAAAAAAACCTGAAATATTTCCTATTTAAGACTGGATGGACTCTGTAGCTGACTTGGGTGGGATTTTTTAATCAGAAATAATAGATAATTCCTTGTAAACATTAGTTCAGTGTTCTGTTATTGTCAAAAAGGACACAAATATTCTGAATATTTGCAAATTTGAGCATAACAGAAAAAGTCATTTTACTATTTTGCAAAACATGTTAGGCCCACACCTAGACCACTACATGCAGTGGTAACCCTTTATCTCAGAAAAGCTGTAGTAGAACTGGAAATGTGGGGAGGTGCAGGAAGGCTAGTGAAATGTATGGAATTATTTCTGAATTAAATTGGTTAGAATTAATCAGTATTGGAAACAGAAGAGTGAGAGATGTGAAAGAAATTGTTAAGGAATCTTTCCAGTCTGACAACTCAGGAGCCACTCTGGCAGTCACTCTCCCACCACCAGAGATTTTCACTTGGTGTGCAGTGTTACAGGGACCTTATTTACTTTGAAAGACATTAAATATCCACTTCTTAAAGATTTGATACTAGGCAGAAATGGATTTAAAGTGTGAATAAGAAATTAGCAGTTTAATTGTTCTCTCTTAGTGTCTTCTGAAAGATTTCATTAATCTAAGAAGTTGACAGCATAATTGTTATTCTAAAACAATTGCATTCAGATTATATTCACAAGGTGTTTTCTTTCAGTCTTGGGATGGTTTTAGTTTTACTTTTGGTATGTGTTTCTAGTGCCCAGGGGGGCTGTCACTTAAACTTTGGTAATGAAGCAAGTGGTACTTAGAAAAACAATGTACTAGCATTTTCGTCATGGAAAGATTAATAGAAAATAATAACAGGAAGAAAATAATGGTAAAATCTGTTTGAAATGTGCAGAAGTACAATATCGATAATTGATGAATTGCTTGCAGAACCCTCCATTATTCTTATGACTCAAAGCCTTTGAAGTGATAGGCATTTTGGTGTGACTGTGCTCTTCAGTACTTGCTGTTTGCTTTCCACATGGGTTGTTTTAAGCAACTGCAGATTTGAAATATCCCTTGTCCATTGTGGTAACGGTAGAAAACGTAGCAGATTGACAGAGTGGTCAGAACTTTTTTCCTGTTTTTGTTTTAGACATAAGCCAATTATATGACCTTGAAATAATTTAAACTTTTTCTTTAGTACTTTTCTTTAGTTTGTGTATTTTGAACCTCTTTTCACTGTGAGTCTAAGAAATGTTTAGGTGAAATGGTTCAGTGTTGAATCTTCCTGGCATTGTAGTATAAATGAAAGCATTAGCAGAGGTGGAGTCTGGGGGTTAGTGACAGGTAAGTTAAATATTGTCATTAAAATGACAATAGAGTGATTAAATAGAAATGTGTATTGTTAGTTTGTGATGGTGAAAATGCCTGAAATAAAGTTTGAATTAATTGTTTAAAACAAAAGGGAAAATCTCAGATAAAATCATCTGGTCAAACATATTGCAAAAGCAAACCTCTGGTAATTTGTATGGTTATTTTCAGCAATTTGTGTGAAGAAAGCATTCTTCTATTGGGAAGGTACTAACCTGAGATATTCAATACGATGTGGAGACAGGCTAATAAATCTTTATTGTGTAGGTTTGGTTTGGTTTGTTCTTGGAGGTTTTTTTTAATGAACAGAAAGAAAGGACACTAGTGATTTTTTTTTTTTAAGCTGAGGTATAATAAGGTTTTAGAACTGACAGGTCTGATATGCATCCCTTTTTTTTTTTCTCAGAGAATATCAGAAATTGCTGCAATTTGAGTTTTCCCACACCCTCGAAGAGTGTGTTTCAGTTTTTGCTGCAGAAATTACTTCTAATAGCAGGTCAGTTCAGACTCAATGCTTGTTCAAGCCTTTCTCTGAGCTTGGTCCCTAGACAACCAACCAGGATGTCAATTAGTGACAATCGTTCCAAAGAGGCAATTTCTTGTTCCCCAGCACCAACCTGGAAATAAGGTTGAACCTTGAAAGGGATCAGTTATCCTGTACACAGCCACTTTCCGCTTAATGTTGATTTCTGCTGTCACAAACAAAGTGGGTGGTAGTTTATTCTTGCCGGCAGCAGGTATAAACTATCAGCCGCTTGCTTTGTGAAGGAAAAAGAAAAAAAATCAATGTTAAACGTAAAGCAGCCATGAGGCCATGAGCAGGATGACAGATCATTGTAGAGGCTTTATTTTATTTTCAGAACCCTGTTAGTGAACAGTACAATGACTCTCAGATTCATTCATTGCTCTCATAATGGCAGTATCCACACTAAATTTGATTATTGGCCTTGAACAAAGGGTTGTCCTTGAAAGTATTTCCTCTTCTCTTTGATTAAAAAGTGTTCCTACATTAATGACTGTTAGTTCCATTTTCACCTTAGATTTCTGGTATGAAATCAAGCTGAGTATATCATAGTATCAAGCTTTTTAGAGATTATCAAGACATTTAGAGACAAATGAAAAGGAGAGAATGAAAAGGCAGCAGGACTTCTTAAGTTCTGGCAAGGCAAAGGGATAGTATTATATGTAGAAAAATCAGAAACTATAAAAGCAGCAAAAGACATAAATGCAATGTACTTGAAACTTTATGGAGACTACCAGACACCTGTATTTGTTCATGTAGTGGCTGCCACTCTCTGGGTGATGAGGTGGGTTTCCAAGGACAATCCAAGGCCTTGGTCTGACTTATTAAATGTGATTTGAGGAATGGAGAGATGCCAAAAAAGGGAAATAAAGAGTTTGGGACTGGTGGTCCTATACAGATGGTCAACAAGAAACAATATGACAGTAATGGGTATAGTAAAAAATGGTAACCAGGACTAAGATTTCATCATTTAAAAAAAAAAAAAAAAGAACACCACATTGACAAAGGATACCTGCAGGATATTGAAACGTAGTGAATATCAAACTGATTACAAGTATTTGTTTCTGTGCCACACTAAAATCAGTGCAAATTTGATACATTTTTGCAGGAAGCAAAGGTGATATAGACCCAAAGCTCCTTTGGCCACCTTGGTTGCCGTATGTGCTTACCTTTCTGCATGCAGCAAGGAGGACTGCACAGTTTCCTCATTTATTTCAGCTGCATGCAGCCAGGACTCATAGCAAATATTCAGGGAAAGACTAGACATTTGGCTGGATGAGGAGAGCAATTTGCAGTGATGATAGACCTTACAAATTTAACCTTACACTGGCAGATTTGTAGCACATCTGTTAAACATGCTGGAGTGTGAGGCTGATTTTGTTGTTCACTTTTTTTGAAGTGCTGGCGCTATCTATTGTCAGAGTGAGGATACTAATCCAGATCCACCGTTTTGAATTTACATTACAAATGTGGCAGGTTCTTAACTAAATTGCTAACAGAAGTATAGTAAAGGAAATTATTGCATTTACATCAGACTAAGTGAAACAAAAAAGAAAAGAAGGCTGATTATAGCTATGAAGTAACTTCCAAAAATGATACTTCCCCAGTATTGTAATGTCATATAAATTGTTTTACCTCTGTCTATTCTAGAATCCTCACAGTCAGAGGATGTTTTCTCAATAATTTTGGATAATTTTTTCATCTGGTCAGAATCATAGAATTATAGAATGAATTTGGTTGGAAAGAACATTAAAGACCATCTAGTTCCATCTCCCTTGATATGGGCAAGGAGCCTTCCACTAGATCAGGTTGCTCAGAGCCCCATCTAGCCAGGCCTTGGACATTGCCGGGGATGAACCATCCACAACCTCCCTGGGCAACCTGTGCCAGTGCCGTACTACCCTCACAGCAAAGAATTTCTTCCTAATATCTAATCTAAACTGACCATCTTTATGTTTAAAGCCATTCCCTGCAGTCCTATCACTATATGGCCTTATAAAAAAAGCCCTCTTCAAGTCTCTTTTAGGTTCCCCTTAGGTACGGGAAGGCTGCTTTAAGGTCTCCCCAGATCCTTCTCCAGACTGAACAACTCCAACTGTCTCTCTGATTTAGAGACAAGGATGTTATGTGGAACAGTGTCGAATGCTCTGTACAGGCCCAGGTAGATGACATCAGTTGCTCTTCTCTCATCCACCAACACTGTAACCCCATCATAGAAGGCCACCAATTCTGTCAGGTACAATTTGCTTTTAGTGAAGCCATTTTAGCTGTTATCAATCACTTTCTTATTTTTCAAGTGCCTTTGCATAATTTCCAGCAGGAGTTTTTCCACAATCTGGTTGGGCACAGAGGTGAGACTGACTGGCCTGTAGTTCCCTGGGTCTTAAACTTTTTTACCTTTATTGGAAGTCATAGGGGTCATGTTTCCCCTTTTCCAGTCAGCAGAAACTTCACTGCCACAACTTCTGAAATTTCATGGATAGTGGCTTAGCCACTCCACCTACCAGTTCCCACAGAACCTGCAGATGCATCTCACCAGGTTGCAAGGACTTGTGCACCATTAGGCTCATTAGATGGGTTTCTCATTGCTCTAAGAATCTTGAACTGCACCATTTTATGTTCATTGCATCCAAGGCCGCCCTTGAGCTTCACATTCCCCACCAGCCCCTCCTTTTTGGTGAGAACAAGGTCCAGCACAGCACCTCTCCTTGCTGGCTCCTCTGTCCCTTGGAAAGGGAAGTTAACATGAGCACATTCCAGGAACCTTCCAGATTGTTCATGCCCTGTTGTGCTCTTCCCTCCCAGATATCCAGGAGGTTGAAGTCCCCCATGAAGCCCTGGGCTTGTGCACATGAGGCTGCTCCCATCTGTCTCTAGAGGGCCTAATCTACTTGGTATTCCTGGTTGGGTGGTCTGTAGCAGACCCCCACAACAATAGCACCTGTCCCTGCTCTGCCTCAGTTGGCTCCTCACCCATCTCCAGACAAACCTCTGTGCACTCCAGCTGGCCATAGACACAGAGGGTCACACACCCTCTTCATCTCCCCTGCCTGCCCATCCTAAAGATCCTGTATCCTTCCACTCCAACACTTCAGTCGTAGGAACTGCCCCACCACACCTCCATGATGCCAACAAGATCATAGCCCTGTAGGCATGTGCACATCTGTAATTCCTCATTTATTCCCCATGCTGTGTGCCTGTGCATAAAGGCATTTGAATTGGAGCCCCAGTGAAGCTGCCTTACTGGCTGAGTGGCCAGAATTCCTTTGTGCTGCTCTTCACATGCTCTCCTGATGACCTACAAACCATCTTCAGGCTCTGAGCATCGCATTCTGGCACTGGCATCAAACTGGTAGGAATGGGATGGATTGAGGCTCCCTTTCCCCAGGAATTTTAATTTAAAACCCTCTTCACCAGCCCAGCAACCCTATGACCAAAGATTCCCTTCCCCGTCTCTGACAGATGGGCCCCAACTGCCCCCAGCAGTACAGGTTTCTCAAATCAAGCCCCATAGCCTAGGCAGCTGAATCTCTGGCAGTGGCAACTGTCTGGTAAATATTTGTTGATTATCCAGATTCGACTGGCCTTTTCAAATGCATTTTTTTTTAACCAGAAGGATTGATGAAAAAACTATCTGTGCTTCAGAGTGCCCTACTGACCCTCCCAGGGTATGTAATCCTTGCTGCTCCTCAGGCTGCTCCCAGTTGTACCTCTGGCACTCACAAGAAAGAACAGCAGATAATAGCCAGTGGGCTGTGTGAGGTTTGGTCGTCTCTTGGTGACATCCTTGATATGATGACCAGTTCCTGCAGCTCAGCCACTTGTTGCAGAAGGCCCTTCACCTGGGTACACCTTCTGCAGGCAGATCTGCTAGGAGAAAGGTCTGTGCCCTTCCAGCAGTCTGAGGTCTGCACTGCAGCCTCCCCCTGCAGCAGCTCCAGGTGAGTGGAGGCATTGGCCACTGCTGGGGTGGATAGCACACAGTCCCCAGCTGGAGTTGCAGCCTTTGCTCCCAGAGGAGTTCCCACCGTTCTGCCTTGAGGGTCAGGTAGGATGAGCACCCTTGAGTTGTGCAGATGGTCACAGAATTGTGTCCAGCAACTGGATTATGTGAACTTCAAGTCTCTCCCCTCAGACAGTGAAATGTCCAAACTTCAGAGTAGTGTCCTCCCACAGGAACTGCCATGCCAAGTGGCTGAGTCCACAACCTATTTGCCTGTTCCTGTCATGGCATTCCTGGCCCCTTGCACTCTCTGGTGCGTCTTTTGTGGGAGTGGGGGTGGTTGTTGTTATTCCTGGCCCTGCACACATCCTCATCAGCCTGTCTCATGCAAGCTTCTGGTTCCTGGCAGATCTCAGCACTCCTCTGGGTTTTCCCTGACTCTCTCTTTTCATCATGATCCCCTGCTCCACTGTGGAACATGCCTGGACTAGAGCTGATTTCTTCAGCAAGTGACATTAGCATGGTACCCTAGAAATGAATGCATTCTTAAATATTTGGTCTGTTTCGAAAAGTAGACAGACTTAATTGAAGTTATTTAATTCTATGATCTTTACCATGATCTAAATCAACAAGCAAGAAACCTTATTTGAATACTTACTTATTTCTACTGCTTTAGTTATTTGCCAAAATTTGATTATTGATAGTTTGCAACTATTAAGACATAATGTCCTACAATTTAGCACAATAAAACAAAAGTATACCATACTTTCCTAAATAGGGTATACTATATGCACATTTAATCAGTTTTACAGTTTTACATACAGTTATATTGATTATGCATTTCAATTGTGCTATGTTAAATAGTAATAAACATCATTTCTTCTTTAACAGATGAGTCATTTTCATTCATAATCTATGTCAAATGGCTTCTAACAGAAACTGCAATTCAATTTAAGTGCAGAAAATCAGCATCTTTAAAGTATTTTTATTAGATAAATGAAAGAATACCAAGTTGCTGGATGTATAAGAAAAAATGTTTTCAACTTAAATTAAATTATCTATAAAATGTATCTGTAATATCTGTAGTTCAGTATTAAGTGCCTCTTTTCCTTCAGTTTTCTAGTGTAAGCAGATCTCACCTTTCAGAAATATTTCTTTTTTATAAAGCAAATAAACTGCAATAAAGGAAATCTAAAGCTGTGTCTGCAGAATAGGTAGGCTGTCAAAAGGATTGTTTATAACTTCAGGAACTCAGTTCTTACAAAATCACCTGTCCTAGAGGAAAATTATCCAAATAGGTGGTGAAAAATTATCCTCCTGGGTTTTCAAAGCTCAGCTGGATAGGTCCTGAGCAGCCTGAGATCTCAAAACATTCCATCCAAAATAAACTTCTGGGTAATTCTTGGATTTCATGGTTCTACTTTAGCAATTTGAATTATAAGAGGAAAGAGTAAATTGTGTTACTTTTTTATTTAGCTTAAATTTTTCAATAGGTGGCAATAATAATATAGATACTTCTTAAATTTATTTTAACATTCCTTAAGGCAAGTCATTTTGAGAATAAAAAAATTGCAGTTGCATATCTATTTATTCTAATTTTTTCCTTTGAATTAAAGTTAAATATATTTACCTACTGGTTTGGTTTGAGTTTTTTTTCCCCAATAGATGATTTCCAGTTTAAAATCATGAATGACAGAGGAAGAAAATAGATTGGTTTATATTACAAAAATGGACTTGGGAGGGCTGCCGGTTGTGAATTAACGTTCCTGATCCAGAATTATTGAAAGGTATTAACTGGTTAGTCAGATATTTCCTTTGTATAATGAACAAATTCTGGGATATATAGATAATGAGCTACAGAAAGAAATATTTAGATTGTCTGATGAAATGATAATAAAATAATCATTGCTATCTGTCATGTACACTGATTTTAGAACGGGACCAGGTTGCTCTGTGTATTCTCAGATTGCCTGTGCAGGGCATAAATTATACTCAAAGACAACTGCGACACTGCAGCAGTTAGAAGAATGTATAGGAATTGATACAGCCAAGCATTCATGGATTCTCCATTGTACACAGTCTTTAACTGAAGATGAGATAGATTGTCAAAGATATGCAATAAACCATCCAGAAGATAGAGGCTTTATCCAGTTCAGACTTAATGAAATTCTATGACCTCTGCTATGCGAGAGGTTGCCAGACTAGTACATCTCTGGGGTTCAGTCTGTGCTTTGCTGCTATTGATTAAAGGCATTTTGAGCCTTGCCAACCAGGAAGATGCTGGAGAGCAATGGTAAGGAAGGAGGTTTAGTGTCTCACTCACAGTTCAGAGCACATCACCAGTTGCAAGGAGAAAACATTGCAGTGAATGCCTGCTTCTGTTGAGGTCAATAAAATTCTGCCTTTGTCTTTAGGGGACTATGATTTAATTTAAGGAATTTCTTGAATGTAGGGAAGTTATATGACTTCACAGGAAATATGCACTTGCTAATTAGTTTCCACATTCATATGCAAAATTATTTGTTGAACCATTATGTTCAACACAACGGTATGCTGAATTTCTTCTCTTAAATCTTTACATTATATATAATCAAAACCACTCCACATCTACTTATTTCAATATATAAGCACATTTTCAATGCAGATACTACTTCCTGGTGAAAAACAGAAAAAAAAGTTCACTACTGAACTTTATTTTTACTAAGATAGTAGTAGAATATTTAAATATAGGTCCAGCCTTCAGTTTAGAGGTACTGCCAGTGCAGTTACATATGTTCACATAAGCATGAAAATTCAGGAAATGTCAGTCATATCACTTGTACTTCTTAAAATGTGAATGTAATAGCATCTGAAGGTATTGTAGGCTGCATTCAATTGACGGTTCTCCTTAACCGATTAGCCTCTGAACCTGCTGTGTGTGCAGATCAACATTTCCCCAATAAACATAATTTCTGTCTAAAAGCTCTGTGTGCTTAGAATATAGGAGGAATTCAATTAAACCAAAGTGGAGAAAACCTTCAAGAAATAAGAAAATGTTATTAACATTTTAAAATCATTTCTTCTTTCTGCACCAAATCTCTCTTCTTCACAGAGCTCCTCACCATTCCTAGAGATGACTACCACATTTCCCAGTATAGAACATTCTCTGAATAAATGCCATCAAGCTTTAAAATTCCCTTTTCATTCAGACAATAAAGGGCAAACAAAGAACTTGTGAGACTGTCCAAGCAAGCAGAAAGGGTCTGGCTCCTAATAGTGCAAATCTTTTGTAAACAGCTCACTGCAGTCCTATTTCATAAAGTCCACAGCAGATTACTCTGCATTTATAAGTTTGAAACCTTCAGTGGTGACCTAGCCAGTATTAAATTTGCTTCATTCACTGTCAGTCCAATGCTTCAAAATTCCTATTAGTTTTTTGTAGGCAGTTCAAAGTCTGCCACTATATGGAGTCAAGAAGTAACAGCCCTTTTCCATGTATCTTCAGTGTAGAGATCGTTTCCTGAAGGGTAAAAATTAAAAGATAGATCTACATGTAGAATAAAAAAAATAATTCAAGGTATATTGTCATTTGACATGGTTTGAATTTAGATACCTTAATCAGAAGGAAACAAAAATAAGTCCCAATTTTAAAGTTACATTTATCTATTAGATTGAACTGTTTGCAAAGGAAATTTATGTGCCAAGGTTATAAAGATTATAAAAGAGACTATTTAATTATCCTCCAGTTGAACAAAGAAGTCCAGAAAGAGCATGATATGGGACTAATGGACCAGCAAAAATGCAAAGTACCATTCAGCACTGAAGTAATTGGGCAGAACACAGAAAGAGACCAGGATAAATGATTACTTCATTAATTTTAAAATTAAAGGGCAAGATAAGGTGGTCACTATCATAGAGAGTTATTAAGGTAAAACTGGCTAATCAGCACAATTTAAATGTAAAGAACTCATCCAATGCCTACCAATTTCAGAAGAGCGTGAAATAAAGCAATTTGATGTAGCTTTATCAATCAAATCATACAGATAAGTGGCTTAGTCTAAGAGTTTTCTAATTTATTGTACCCTTTGTTTAATACAGTGACCACTGGAAATAGAGGATGGACATCTTTCAAGACATTGGGGTTTGGGGCAGGCCTATCCAAGACTTTGCAAATTTCAGTGCTCTTCAGGAAATTCTATGTTCCTTGTTTCAATAATGCTCCTGTAAAAAGTGTCATCATCTTTTCAACACAAATTCAGTCCCCCTACCTAGCTTACAGGCAAAATTTTTAGTCTCTTCTTTATAGCAGAGGTTTTTATCTTGCTTCTGAGTTGCCTTTCCCCGTTTCTGTTGCACTGACCCCTCTGATGCCACAAGTCAGAAAAAGTGCCTTTTCACTCTTCCTCTGTGAGCTCACATTTTAAATATAAGGCATTTTATTTTGGTTTCCTATGGGTTTCTCTCTGAAGTCTATGGGAACATTCTTTAATACAAAATAAAAATTAAAAAAAAAAAAAAGCAAAAGTTCAAATAGCCTTGAACCTTCTTCAGAAACACAGTCTTACTATGGGATATTTGAGTAAGTAGCTTAAATGGAATCAAATCCTAGAATGCCTTCTCTATCTCTTTCAGTCCATCAGCAATATTCATTTGCTTACTCTAGAAGTAGTTAATATGCCTTAAATCCAATTCAGCATGCCTGACTAGCAGACTGTAACTCTTCATTTATTTATATTATACCCTGGTATTGCCATGGAAATGTAATGTCTCCTGAGAGTAAAAGCCTTAGGCCTTGCATATTATGTGCTTAATCTGTTATCAACACATCATTTTGTTTCCCCCTATAGCTATAAGTGAATTCTGGAACAATATTATGTTAATACTTTCTACTGACAGACAAGATGGTATATAACGAAAACAGGGTTTTCCAGTTTATACAATGATACACTTAAACACTAATGTTTAAATGAGAAAAAAAGAAAAAAAGTTTAAGAGTCTAAACCTGAAAACATTCTTTTTCTAGGCTACATGCCAAATGAAATTTTATGAGGAGGGTTGGATAGGTGTTGACATAAAGGAACACAGATGGACTAAAAGTTGTGATAGCATTTCTCTCTTCTTACGCCATCAAATTCTGACAAAATTTTTTTTCTACAGATAGAACACCGGAAAAAAAACCCAAATTAAGAAAATCTATTTCACATTCTCTTGCTCATGTATTAGTCTCAATTTTTAAACTGGGTTTCAGCTGTGGCACATATATGAATTTATTTAGAAACACTGATTAAACGCCTGAGAAATAGCAGGTCTGAGTATTTTTTGGATTTACAGAGTTAATGAGATCAAGACGTTTCCAATTTTAGAAAACCCATTCAAAAAGGATTCCCTCAAAAGTCCATTGACGTGCCTGCAAACTCCATGAGTCTTATCTTAGGCTATGCTGCCAAACAAAAAAAAAATGTGCATTGTGACCTTGAAATTTCAGAAAAACTTTTATGTTTTAAAGTCTTTCTGTAAGCAGAGAAAATAACTGGGGGGAAACAAGTGTAACGTTCTGAAAAACATTTGATTGTTTTCTTTATTCTAAAGTAATACATGTTTAAAAGCTCTGAAAAAATCAGTGGTTTACTCCAACTGTAACAAATGTTCCTTTCAGATAGCTTCACCTTATTTTGGTCTGAGACAGAGAATACCGGTTCCTTTGGAAAATTATGATGGAAACTACTGTGGTATGCTAATTGGTGTTATTTATTGAGTTATAATGTTGAAAGGCACTGAATTGAAAAATCAAATCTGAACTACCCATTATTCTGAAAAATCTTGGATTCAGACCAAACTCTGGATTAGAACTCTGCAGTTATCTTTAAACAATACAAAGTTGAGCAGAAGAAGCATTTCAATCTTCTATAGTTCCAAAATACTACAGTTTATAACCCTTTGCTCTAAGTTATTTTTGATTAGTATAGTTGATATTTTATATTATGGTTAAGATAAATGTATACAGGTACACAGACATTTAAAAGTGTTGGAATCTTGTGACTTTGTCTGCCTGTTTTACTTGCACTCATTTTAATGCAAACTTGTGTAAAGGTATGGGGTCTGATTTTAAAGGGGAAATGCAAACCTGCAGCTTCACCAACTTCTGCCATTCTGTCTTCTCAATGAATGGTTAACATTTTCTGTGTCTGTAAGGTGTGCTTAAAAATTAAACCTTGTTCCTAATTACATTACTGTCCATATTTTTTGTGAGTGTCTGCCAGAAAACAGAAATAAAATAGCTATGTAATGTTTTCATTGATGTATATTTTAAAGGGGTTTTTTTAACATTTTAAATGCTACAGAATTATAATGGTTCTTTGTTCCTGCTCATTTCTTTAGTTTTAGAAGAACTTGGAGTATGGTCCTTTTTTTTGTAAGTAGTATGGAGTTTTTAAAAGGGCTGTAAAATAAGTCATGTATTTAAATAATATATAAGGCGAAGAATTGGTTCTATGAAATTACACAGGGCAGAATCTATATCAGGCATGCAGGCACATTTTAATGAGCTCCCTGCAAAATAAGTCTGGGAACATTGTCTAAAGACTGCAATGTCAAGTAAGTCTGAGAGTAATGATATAGGACAATGCACTATTAATTGAATAACAGCACCATAGGTACACACCCAGGATGGCTTGTTTCCTTGGTTCTGCACTGCACTGCCTGGGCTCACCAACTCCCATTCCCAGAAGCTTGGTAACAGCTCATGGGAGGGTTCACCACAAAAAGAAGACACATCTGTTTGTCATTCACTGATACCTTTGTTTGATATTCATACCACCAGACAGCTTTTACTCCTTTCTAGATGGGACAGCACTTATACCCTGCAGAGTAAATAGTGTGGTTTCTGCTGCCAACTCAAGGTGATCTCCCTGAAAGTGAAACTTCAAGGAACTGAATACAATTATGAGTAACTTACTTTCAAAGGCATCTGGAAAACAGTATTCCCCTAAATATCGTGACAGCAGAAGCTAAGCTAGGAAGTATTTTCAATACAGCCTTCCTGTAGAACAACATGATATGGCTGATAAACCAGGGCTTAAGTGAAGCTTCCTGAAAAATGGAACATCCCCATGAAAACCATTCATTTGCTCCAAATCTGTGAATTCATTCTGCACGCAGAGAGGCCAGCCCTGTTTATCCCGTTGTGTGCGACAACATCATTCATTGAATTAGCTGGCACGTGGGGTGACACCAGGTTTCAGAATTTACCAGTCTGGCTGGAGGCCTGTCTGACACCCTGGTTTAGGTAGCCACTTGATCCCACTGGGGGCTCCTGTGAATCTGATTCCTGTAATCTTTACATTCCCAAGTCTTTAAACAGTCAGTGACCCTGCATGGTGCAATTCCTAAATGATAGGAGTAAGTCTCTCTTCTTTCAGGGCCAGTCTCCAAACCTGAACAGAAACTGATGACTAATTCCAATGTTGAACAATGTGCACTATATCAACACCTTTCAGTAATGTTTTATTACTGCAGGGATGTTTGCTATACCTGTAAACGAATTCCACAGTAGCATTTGGTTACACCACTAATTACCCACCAAACCTGCCACTGTCAAACAGCAATGTGTGCACCAAATAGATACCGAGAAAATAATTATTTTGGTGCTGACCTTTTCTATCCCTACCAACAATGTGTATTAATAAACGATGATGTACTTGGCATAAAACAGAGAAATCTATCTTATATTTAACAGCCTTTTCAACTAAATACATTTTTAAGGCCTGATATCTCCTGGATACTTGTGATTTAAGAATTTAATGAAAAATACAGCAAAATGTGCCAGCTTAGCAGATAGTCTGGGTGACAGGTTTAATTTATGACATGTGAGTGATAAAATGGCAGTTTGAAAGAATTATGAAACATTTGATATAATCTTTGGTATAACACTTTCACCCTTGGCAAAGGCTCAGATACTTGTAGTGAACAATAAAGCAATGGTCTTATCTAAATTTAGGTAATTTTTACAAATACAGCTTTCTGTTGTAACTTGTTCAGTATAAAAGCAGTAATATCCTAAGCAATATCCTATTCTCAAGCATCTTGAGCTGCACTATGTTGTCCATTGTAATGAATACAAACCAAGCTACTAAAAGGTATTTTAAGTATAGTGTTATTCTCCTAATGTGTGTCTTCTATTTTTTTATACTGTCACCTTGACAAGCTGTTTTTCCAGGCACAAGGAGTTATATGTACTACCTGTATTTCTCACAAGAATTAAAATTTATGAGTGATCACTGGGAGATTTGGTATGAAATAAAAATCAGGGAATTATTCCCAGAGAAAATATGTTTCCATGTTTCTCAATGATGTTATTTTAATAGTTGTGCCCATTTTTTTATCACTTTACATCATCCCTTGTTAAAGTATTAAAAAATGGGGGGTGTGCTACACTTTATACTTATTTAGTTTATAACCACTTAAAAAAAATGAGTATTAATGAATTGAATTTGAGAGAGGTTTCTATAAGATCATACAAATCAAATTTTATGACACAGTGATCCATAACTCCTTTTTTTGCCAGCACTGGTCACTCTGATGCAAGACCACCTTAATTTTCTATGAAGTTTGTAGCTTTTACTCATTGTCCTTCACAGCACTTGAGTTTTGCCATTCCATCAGGCTAAATATTTCCTGATTATTACCTCACTACTATTAGATCATCTTTTTTTTTTTCTTACTGATTATATAATCTGTCTATACTATTTGTCACTCCCACAAATAGTAAACCCATACCACTAAAAAAACTGCAAACCCATATAGTGGATATCATTCCATAAAAGTGGGGCATGATAGGGGTTTCAAAGATGGGTTTTGTGCAGCAAGAACCTGGTTCAGATACAGTTAAATTTCAGAACAGATGGACACATATTTTAGATTTGCATGGAAATACTACCTAAGCCAAGCTGTTTAGGCAACAGCTACTTTAAGACTGGTAGTCCTCCAGGCTCTTCTCTCCTCAGACCTGAACTTCTTGAGAGCGCCAGCTGCGATGACAGAAAAATTTTGAAACAGACACTGAAGGCAAGAGTATTCATACCATATAGTAGTCAAGTGTGAAATTCTGGCCATGTGAGTTGCCTCCTAGTTTCTTCTCGTCCCTTCAACTGTAAGGAAATTTTGGAGGCAATTAAAAGCCAAATTTGTAGCCCAAACTTTAGATATGCTGAATTATATCAAAATGAGGTGTTGAGACAAACATCAAGTGAAGGATATAAGTGCTTTCTTACATATTTTGTAAAGTCCCAGCTAAAATGTACAAATAATGTCAAAAAATTTCACTGATTCTTTGGGTTCCTATGTCTGTGAGAGAAATATGATTAATTTCACTAACTCTACCCCACTTTCACAAGCATTTATCTTTTCATTACTGTGATTTCCATGTTGAAGTGAAGTTCAGAACAGAAATGCAACTTGCTTAATCTCTATTTTGTTCTTAGATCCCTTATTTCCTACAGTTTTTTAAAAATAATTCTAGTGGTCAGCCTGGGCAAGTAGAGCAAATCATGTACCTGTTCATAACAGGAAAAATCTGGGATGCATTTAACAAAACCAGGCCAAAGTTACCTATTTGTCTGAATTTTACCATTCGTTTGAAAGCATGCTGTGAATTTTTACAAATCATTATTTTCACTTTGTTATTGCTGCTGCTGTGGGAACAAATTAAGTTGGAAAAGTAGTTCACAAGGGAGGGATAAAAGTGCTGACAGATTTTTTTCAAAATGGGGAAAGTATCAAATGGAAAGAGAACAAGAGAAAACATTAAAAAAGAAAAGGTGATCTGGACTATGTGGACTTTGGGCCAAAACTTTCTGACAGACAGGAGAAAGTTAAGAGGTGAGGGTAGAAACAAAATAAACAGAGAAGCCTTCTGTGTCTTGTAAATAAAGATATTTGGCTGCAGGTAGAAAAGTTAACTAAAAACACTAGACTCCCACCTGAAAGGATGTAGACCTAAAAAAGTGAGAGGTGTCACAGGCACATATAAACTGTTATTCTGGATTGAAGAAGGGGTCTTGTTAATCAAGTAACTTTTCCTCAGCAGGACCCAGCTGTTTCAGGTAAGGTTTCAAAGACTGCAGGTTTTGGAAGACCAGTCCTCAGACTAATCTATCAAAATCCTGTTAGAAAGATATTGGCTAGTACTTTTATTTTGGGTTGTGTTTCTTGCCTTTAGCTGGTGTAACTGAGAATTCTGGAAATTCACAAGAATAGACAACTCTTTTCTAATTCCTTGAAGTTCTCTGGGTGTGAACCTGGCTGAAGGTCAACTGATGTTCTAAAATTTTATCCTTGTTCACAGCTGTAAGTACTGGCATGACTACATTTAAAAGAGTAAAGGTATGTTATATGCATACCCTTTTGCTCTATCCAGATTGGAAGATGTAAATCTCAGGATTGTTTGTTGTTGGGAGGGTTGTATAGAATTATTCTACATCTTTTGTGCCATTATGAGCAAATTATGACTCTACTGTTTGCATGTCAGCCAGGACAGAGTTAATTTTTGCAGTAGCTGGGCAGGAGCATGGCCAGGACCCAGAAGTTATTCTGTACCACCTCATGTCATTGCCAGGGGTGGGGGAAAGGGAGCCTTAGGAGGAGAAGGGATCCTTCCTGGGTCGGTACAGCATGGTGGAGGGAGCAGTTGGGTGGTGTTGTTTCTGTGTGACATAGTTCACCTCTTTCTCATCCCTCCATTGCCGCAATGCCTCCGGTGGGGGCACCGGGTGACCACTCGCAGTTCCAGGGACTGGCCGGCTGCTTCGGAGGTTTGGGAGGGCTGGCAAAGATCCAGCAGGAGTTCACCTAGTCCACTGATGATACAGGCACGCTGAGGAAGGAGAGACAAATGGAGGGACTTTCCCAGATGGTTTATTTGGGCACCAGGATCGTGTCAGCGAAGCGCTGGCACTGGGTGTTAATTTCAATCAGGCATCACAGTTACATATATACCAACACGAGGGGGCGGGGGAGGGTACAAACATCTTATGAGGTAGGAATGAGGGGTTTGAATTTGGTGGGCTTTGTATAGGATTGTGAAATACAGAGCCCTCCTTGGGGGGGAAACAGAGGGGGCAACTGTGCCTGGCCATGGGAAAAACTGAAATCTGGCCAATAGCACACTGCAACACTCCATTGTTAGTATTGTTGCTGTTACTGTTAGCTTTCCTTAGTTCATTGCTGTTCACAATAAATTGTTCTTATCTCAACCCATGACCTTTACATTTTGTGCCTCCCACTCTCCCCTCCGTCCTGCCACAGCAGGGGGAGGTGGAGGGGAGATGGAGGGGGGGACAGCAAGCAATCAAGTGGCAGTGGTTTGGAGAGTCTCAGTGGGAGCACTGAATTGGAGAGGACCATCCCTAAATAATGACAGCATACTGTGTAGGATCTCAACTGGCTATACTATAAAGTTCAAAGTACTGTCAAGTAAAGGGACAAATATTTTTCTTTGTGCTACATAAGATATTCTATATGCTGTAACATCTTTTAAAAAGCAGCCATCTACCTTTATAGGAGAGGACCTAGTTTCTGTTCCTCAGTCTAGCAATTTTCTGTTGTCTTTGGTGACTAAAGTAATCTTTTTCCCCTTCAAATATTTTAGAATTTGCTTTTTTGCATTTCAATATGTATTGTGATGTTGGACAAACAGTGAATCCTCCTGCTACCTTACCCCATTCTGATCCTCTTTCCTCTAAACAATTTCGAAGGCATCTATGTTACTTTTTCCTCCATTAAACCAATCTTTGTCTCATGAAAGAAAATGTACAAGTGTAAACATACATGCATGACATTTACAAATATTGTTTTTAAGAGTTCATGCATACATGGACTACTTTCCAGGTGCCATAATTCATGCACATTCAAATGTGAATATCTTCGACTTGTGTAATTCTCTTTTTTATTTCCCTGTTTTCTCTCTCAGTTCATAATTCACTGTACTATGATGGGGTTTTTAAAATTAGTCTCTCACTTTCCAAGGTTTGTTTTCTTCATGATCCATATCACAAAAGTCTATGTCCTTGTTGCACATTGTATCCTCCATCCAATCCGTTTTCTTGAGTTATCTAACTAAGCAGTCTAAGTCAGATGCATTTTTGCCCTGGGCTGTCTGTACCTCCAGAATGTGATTCAGTTCTAAAGTGGGGTGAATTACCTTTTGGAAGTTCCTGTACCTTCATCTGACAGAAAAGGTGCCTCAGGTAACACTGTTCCTAATTTAAGCAATATGTGAAATTAGGTGGAACTGAAATAAATCCCACAGCTTACAAATAGGATGCTGGAAGACAGAAAGCTTTCCAGAAGAATGGGCAGTTGCACTTACAATTCAAATAGATGGGAAAGAAGGAAAAATTTGTTTTCTTGCAGCTCTGTTCATAACACATGACACAATGCAGGCTGATGTTCTAGTTCTAATGATCATTCTGTGATCATATAAAGCATCATAGTTCTGAAGAAATACTTGTTTTGTACTAGTGAATTGAAATAATTATTTGTGCTTTTCTATTGTGAAAACCACAGTAACCAGACCAGAAGGTCTCTGATTGTTCATCGCTATTAAGAGACAGATCTGTCACAAGAAGTGTGTGTGATTAATATACAAAGTGGAAAAGAGTAACCCATTCAAGGATCTGAGATTATGCTAAGAAAAATCATCTTAGATAAGCAGAGTAGAAAGCAAAGGCTGTTACCATGTATCCTGATTAGAAATTCAACTATAAAATTCCTTTCTTCTTTGACACTTATGATAATATTCCTTGCATTAAGTACTGTGCTGTCTTTGGTGCTTCCAGTTCTATATAGTGTGTAGTTTGGATTTTTTCTATCCCAGTAAATAAGGGCATTAAACATCTTCAGATGTCATATTGACTTGAGTTCAAATTAGTAAATTCTGGTTCTGTGTCACTGGTAATTCTTCATACCCAATCAAACCAAACAAATAAGTGAGGAGAAATAGAATGTAGTCTTTGTTATATACCCATTGCAAAGGGACTGCATATTAAAGCTTGCATAGTCAGCAACATGGCAAAACACTCAAAATATGTTGGGATACAGGTTGGGGGTTTTGTGCAGTTTTTTTCCAACTCATGAAGAAATACAATTTCTAGTCTGTACAGCAGCCCCAATCAATAAGTGTATCCTGATAGTCTAGATTTTTCACTGTTTTGCTAGTGTCATATTTACACAGCATCCATGGTTTTCTCCTGCTGCATGCTTGCAAGCAGCAGCTGTTTCCTGTTGTTTTCCACTATGGCTGTCCCCAGGCTTTATAGTCTCATCCTTTAAGATTATCCTTCAGCTTAATGCCTGAAATAAAAATGCTTGAAGACCTGATTCCAAACATATTAATGCAGGAAAAGTGGATTTCTCCATCCTCTGTACTGATTCCTGTATTATAGGGGTGATGAGGCTTATAAAATACAGAAATACTTCACTTTTTTTTTTTTTTCTGAAGAATGAATGAATCAGGCAAGTAAATTAAATGGAAGATCCTAGTAACTAAATGAATATCACACAACGGAGTGTCATAGAACTCAGGCTGGAGCGAAACGTGCTGCTGAGTTAAACATTTAGATGGCACACAACTCAGTGCATTCATGATGCCTGTAATGATACTCATTTCAACTACACAATGTATAGTGTGCTGAAATGAAGAGTTATATTTGCATCATGAGTAATTAGTAGTCAGCTCTGCCACCTTCCACACAGAAGCAGAATGTATGAGACTTCCATTTGCTATTGGGCCCTCAGATTCCCCTCAAATTTGAGAGGCAAACTAGTGAAGGTATGCCTGGACTACATAAAGCAAGGCATTTAGGAGCAGATGCAGGGAAGCTGTATAGCTGGTGAACAAATGCCTGGAGGGCAGTGGATGCTTTTAACTATCTAAAGAATAATTTGAATGAGGATGAGTACAGAAAAAGCTATAAGGGAAAGGGAAACCCTTATTTTTTGAGGGGAAACTAGAGAGCTTGACTAGTTAAGTCTATCACAGTGAATGGTAAGCAGGGACATGGTAGTGGAGCAGCTACACAAAGTAGAACACCTGAAATACTTGAAGCAAATTTATGGTTCCGTAATATGCAATTGCTTCTGTTGGTTGATATGGGCCACCATTCTGCACTGTCTTCTCAGAATGACCCAACCTCCTTAGCTAGGACATTTAGAGGTTAATGATTTCCATTACCACTTGCTTGCACCCTATTGTTTACAGCCACTGGCCTCCATGTATGAGATGCTCAAGGACGCAAAAAAACCTGTACAGTTACAGCAGGGCTGGAGACCATTTCCTCCCGGAACTGTGGTAAAGCCAGCTTTGGATTTGATAAGAGAAATGTATGTTTGTTACCTGGGTGCCTTGTGGTTTAATTTCCTTGTATAACAGAACCCATGGCAGCCCTCCTTACCCAGTGCTTTCTCACCCTTGTATGCAGTTTTTAATTAAAAACTTTTTGCTTTAGGAAGCTATCTTGCTGTCTCTCCAGCTCTCCTCTCTCATGCAAAGTTTTTGTTTACAACTCTTGCAGAATCAGAAATCAGTCCCAGCTGTTCCCTTTGTTATTATTTAGCATCTGGAGAAGGATTTGGTTTATATATACATGCATGACCTGAATTTATCAGATAAAATTGCCCTCAACTTACATCCACTATTAAACTGGGGTTTCTTTCCCAGCATTTTCAAGTATTACAAAATATGTTACAAAGCACATTCCAGGTTCCTAAGCAAGTTAAAGAGCAAAGAAAATGTGTAACAATTGTTTTTTTCAAGAGCCACTTGAATAAATAGTTAAAAGTACAACATGCACTTAAGCAAATAGTCCTCAGTTAATTCAGTAGCAAAGCTTTGTTTTTATTATTTCAGAGTAGAATAGATCAGAATTAAGCAGTTCTTATATGATGCTACTTACTTTTAGACTGTGTGAATTCATCAGAACTGTGGAAACAAACTCACAATAGAAACAAAATTTTAAAATGTCTCAGAAATCTTCCCATCAGCAATAAACATCACAATTGTTCTAAATTTCAATAAAATTGGAGGTTTTGATATAGTATTTTTTTATAGATCAATATAAAACCAAGCAATTATGAATGGACCAGAAAACCAACCATAAATACAGCTGCTGAAAAAACAATACAGTGTCATAATTAAGAAGCTGCAAGCAGAAAATATAAATATTCTCCATATACTGTTAATTCATGGGAAATTAAATATTTAAAGAAGAAAAAGGCTGTCAGTATCACATACTAACACCTATTGGTTAAGTTTGATAGAATAGTGTCCTGGGGTGATTTTTATGCTCTGGTTTTTTTCTTTCTTTCCTTTTTATATCATCTGCTTAAGCCCAGGAATGAGTCCTGTAACCTTGAGCTCACAGAGAGAAAACCTGGCATTGTTTGTTTTTATCTCTTTGAGATAAAGCGCAAGTTTTTTTCTTTCCTTCCCGGAGTCTGTCCAGCTGTGGGTTAGGACAGAGGGGTTTTTTTTACTTCCCCCTTCCCACTGGGATTGCAGTTTTCTTTTGGTTTTTTTGTTCCTTTTTTTTTTGGGACTGTTTGGCCCATTTTTTTCCTGTCCGAAAAAATCAGACCATCTCCAGGGAGACAGTCGGCAGGACCCTCGCCAGGAGCTGCCGGACACCCCGGCCCAGCCAGGCCCAACCTTCAGGAGGAGCGGCACCAGAGAAAGGAGAGACTCTGATAAATCCACCATCTTTCTCCACGGTAGAGAAGGTTTACTGTCTAATATTAATCAAGTTTTGTTTTGTTTTGGGTTTTTTTGTGTGCCTGCGTGCACCTTGCTCATTAAATAAACAGCTCTTTTTCACGTCCCTCCAAGAAGATTCCAAACCTTGGCTGGGGGGAGGGGCTGTAATTCTGCCTTTTTAGAGGAGACACCCTTTTGGAGTCTCCTCCCAAAATTTGTCTCAAACCGAGACAAATAGCTTTAAGGTTTAGATTAGATATCAGGAAGAAATTCTCTGCTGTGGGGATTGTGAGGCACTGGAACAAGTTGCTAACAGATGTTGTGGATGCTCCATCCCTGTCAGTGTTCAAGGCCAGGTGGGATGGGGCTCTGAGCAACCTGGTCTAATGCAAGGTGTCCCTGCCCATGGCAGGGGGTTGGGACTACATGACCTTTAAGGTCCCTTCCAACACCAACCATTCTATAACTCTATGATTTTTATGCAAATTAAAAATGGTCCATATGAAGAGAAACTTTCCCATTTCAAAACAAGTTTGAAAGTAAAAAACTTTTTTCTTGTACAAGATGATCTGTTGAAAAGATATTTGGCACAGATTTGTTAAATGTGTCTTGAAGTAATTAAAAAAAAGAAAAAAATAAAGAAAAAATAAGAATAGGATCGAAAGACAACAAGCTTATATTTTAAAATGATAAGTGCTTTTGACCTGGAAAACTAAAATCTTTCTTTCTTTCCAAGGAAAGTTTTCCATTATGATCAATTAGGGTTTACTGAAGAAATGACTGCTAAGAGAAAAATGTAAATAGAATATGGATTTTTTACTTCATCTAGCCAAAATAACTTGAGAGTAAATGAATATAAAAATTAAAGTACTTGAATACATAAATAATTTACAAAGAAATAACTAAAGCAAAATTTAGGGAATTTATTTCTTATATAGTAATATTCTACTCTAGAAGTTTCCAATGAATTCAGCTCTGATAAGGATTCCATCAAAGTCAATGAACTAAACAACACATGGATTTTTCCCCAGTGTACATCTTATTTAACTAAACTAAGGAACATTTACACTTTTGTTGAATTTTCAGATCTCATTTCTCTAGTAAGTGTTACAGTGTTGACACTCAGAGGCTTTGACTCCCCTAAGGCTTTAGAGTATGAGAAAAGATCTCAAAGAACTTGTAGGTACATATTTAGTTTTGGTGGTTTTACCAGTTATATTAACTGATGAAAAATTTCCCTGTTTTCAAACCCAAGGGTTTTATTCCTCATTTTGTTCTCTTTCCTTTTTTTGTTGTTTGTTTCATGCATGGTTTTAGGTTTTTCGGGCTTTTTTCTGGGAGGAGTGGTAATTCCTTTAGGTAGGAATCATAGTATGAACTTTTCTTCCTTTCCTTCTTTCAAGACATTGAAAACCAAGGACATAATTTTCTCAGTTTTTGTGGTTTGAACTACTTTTTTCATATAGAAAAAGTTTCCCTCAGCTGATGAGTTCTAGGTTACATATTGAAAAGAGACATTGTGCAGCAATTTCTGGGACAGCTTTGAAAATTTTTGAAAGACTCCATCAGTCAGGTTTGCTACTGGGACATGAAAGGACTACTGTGAAGGAGCAACCTATCTCATATTAACTCTGCATATGAACCAGGGGAAGTCTAACACCTAGCAGGTCCATATTACAAGAAAACCAAACCATACAACCCTGGCAAGCCCATAATTTTCTCTTAATAAGGTCTTTCCTCTCATTTTAGCAGATACTTGAAGACATTTAATCCAAGGATTTGACTAACCTACTTTTTACTGAGCTTGGCCCCAAGTTCTCTGAACTTCCTTCTGGCCTTCCAAAAGATTTCTGACTCTGCACATCACCTGTGGGTGACAGTTCACATGACTTGATGAGAATGATACTGAGCAAAGAGTCTAAAAAATTGGAAAAAATGGATGTACTGTCATGGGACATACAGGAGCCGAGAGCTCAGGGAGAGTTTTCTAATCTTCAATTTTCCCAGACTTTAAATTCACCATATGTGTATGATGACGAAGTTCCCAAGTCCTGTGGAGATCTTCAATCTGTGTTTCTTGCTTGGTGTGAGGCAGTGGTTTCTAACACACCTAAACATAAGTAGAGTCAGGATCTGGACGGTAGAATTTCTAGTCCCTTTCCCTGTGCAGCTTTTCTGTGTGTTTAGTATGTGTCTCTTCAGTTGTAGAGTTCAAGGTCACAAAAATGGTTGGAATTATAATGCATTTATACACTTTGTATAAAAGTACATAGGATTTTACACCACCTTTACTTAAATATACTTAATAGCATAGAAATTCTACATAAGAAGAGAAAAATCTTAGTACTATAATTCACTGTGGAAACTCTTAATTGCATTAATACAATAAACCTTCCAGGCTAAAAGTAGTAGTAGTAGTAGTAGTAGTAGTAGTAGTAGTAGTAGTAGTAATAGTTGTCTTGGTTTGAGACAAATTTTGGGAGGAGACTCTGAAAGTGTGTCTCCTATAAAAAGGCAGAATTTCAGCTCCTCTCCTTATGTCAAGGTTTGAAATTAAAATCTTCTTGGAGGGACGTGAAAAAGAACTGTTTATTTAACAAGTAAGGTGCACGCAGGCATAAAAAAAAACAAAACAAAAAATGAATAATATTAGACAGTAAACCTTCTCTACCGTGGAGAAAGATGGTGGATTTTCAGAGTCCCTCCTTTATTTGGTTCAGCTCCTCCCAAAGGTTTGGCCCGGCTGGGCCAGGGAGTCTGGCAGTTCCTGGCCAGGGTCCGCCGACTGTCTCCCCCCGAGATGGTCTGATTTTTCTGGATGGGAGAAAAAAAAGCAAGCCGAACAGTCTAAAAAAGAGGGAAAAAAAACCTAAAAGAAAACTGCAATCCCAGCAGGAAGGGGGAGATAAACTTTTGTCTTAACGCACAGCTGGACAGATTACTACGAGGGAAAAAAACCTAAAAAAAACCCCAAAAAACAAAAAACCGAAAATCAAAAAACTTGAGCTTTATCTCAAAGAGATAAAAACAAACTGTGCCAAGTTTCTCCTTGCTAGCTCAAGGTTACAGGACCCATTCCTGGGCATAAGGAGACAATAGGAAAAAAATACAGAGCATAAAAATCACCCCAGGACAGTAGTAATGATAATAATAATAGCAACCAGGCCTTCTCACTCCAAGCTTTAAAGGCTCATTTTGCAGTGTCCATAGTGCCTACCAGATTTATGACAGACATTGTAGTATCTGTGTAAGGAAAAAGAAGTTGACACTGCCAAAAAGGCTGCCCGAAACATTAAAAAAGGTAAAATATCTAATATGTATAAAGTGGTTACTTGTTTGTTTGTTTGTTGTTTACACTATAATCATAGATTGTTTGCATTTTGCAAACAATCATCATTCACATTTTGCAAAGAAAGCAGACGCAAATGAGTAATTCCCATTACTCTATAGCTGATCCAGCAGAATCGTGAAGCACGATCACGGCAGAGAACACATGCCAACATTTCTTTTATTCTATGAGCATTAAACTTCAAGTTTGTTTTGCCGAATCCAGGGCATAAACTGGAGATTGGAAGTGTGTCCAGGTAATTCTGAGGCCTGCAGTGGGGTGACCTGTCCTACAAGAAAACAAAGTGTGGTGTCATGACTGTCTGAGTAACAACTTAGTAGAAAGCCAATGATGGTGATTTGAGGCAAAGTACTACTGTCAATTGATTACAATTTTTTAGGCAATACCAGAATCAAGGAAAGAGCAATTAATAGACAAAAGGATGGAGATATCATTTCCCTCCCCTTATATTAAATTAATGATACTGGATATAACCCTTGGAAGACAATATCCTTTAAAATTCCTTGGGGTGAAAAGGGCAGATTCACTGAAAATTACTTCCAATATAAATTCCAGTGATTACTCTTGGGTTTTTTTCAGTTTAAAGAGCATTTTAACAGTATCGAAAGTGGCTTGACATAAATTTTACAGAAATGTACCTCAATTAAAATTTCAATAGAGTAAAAAAATATTAAAACTATGTGAAGAAAGTATTTCTATAAAAATAAACAGCTTTCAAATGCTTGCTCTCTACTTCTTAATGTCTTATGGGACTTAATAATTTTCTATATAACCTGAAAAGGAGAATAAAACTGACATAACTGAAAAAACTTGTATTTAATCATAATCTTATATAGAAACAAAGATATAACATTCATACTTCAAACAAGTTTGATTTATACCTGAAATGGACCAACTTCAGTAAAAACTAAAAGTTCAAAACCAAAACAGCAAACAGAATATTTTTTCTAATCTTTGCTTAATACATAAACACAAAGATGTAAAAAGCAGAGATTTTCTTGGCTGGCTTGACACTGATAGTGGTATCTAAGGATATATGACTCACATATGTGAAGCCTAATTGCATTTTTCAATCATTGCCTAAGATAGTGAATAAAGAATTGCAGAGGTGCTAAGAAATAACAGCAGTTTTCTGATTTTTTGAGATTCCTACTTGTTGAAAAATAGAGAAAAGAGCTTTTCTCATTATTTATTTTTCTCACTTTTTTTTTAAACAATGCAAGAAGGCTTCCCACCAGGCCATTTCTTCTCTGCTTGGCAGAGGAAGAACGTGGAAAAAACACTCAAATTGAACCCATCGGGATGCAGCTTTTCTCAATTGTGAATGAGGGCTAAATTTCACTAAAGTGGCAAAAACTAATAGGCTTAGGTGGAAAAGAAAAAGAAAACATACTCTCTGCTCTTTCATGAAAAGTAATGAAATTTCAAAATATATTTAGTAATTGCTGCAAATTTTATTGAAGTAGAATAAAAATAATCAACAGCTAAAAAATAATTGAAAATTGAAATATTTTCTTTATGCTGGATGCATTCCTTCAAAGGAAAAATAGTGCTTTCATTTTATAGATAAAAAATCAGTAACAGTATAAATCCACATCCAGTACTTCTAGGTACCAAAGCTTGAGGAAAGCCCAAGCAAACGTTTTACTGTGAAAAAAGCCTCCACATCCTCTTGATAAAATCAGAGCCAGGACTGCTTTAAATATATTCCATTAATTTCCGAGCAACCAATATTCAGATATTTAATTTTATTTTCTTCTGACCAGTCTCTCTGGACGTTATCTTTTGGACTTGTGACTGCTTTCGTAAGGAAGCAGCAATTTTCTGTCATGAAACAATCTGGCAAATGCACAGATTTTGTGACAGCTCATGTCATAAAGGTGTTTTCTGCCAACAGGAGGTATCTTATTCTAACATATTTAATCCTTTTAGCCTCAGTATAAAGAGATTCTTTGTTGTCAAAACATTAAAGTTTTCTGCAAATATCAGTACTTGAAAACCACTGAACATCTCATTTCATTACCTTCTAGGGTCACTTAGGTTAACACAACAATTTAAATCAAAAAAGAGTATGTCTGGATAGTTGCAATAGTGTATTAATGAAGATAGTAGAAATTCATTTCACTGAACCTCCCAAAATTTGCTGTATTTTCATAGAAAATACTGTTGTTTTTTCAAGCCAGAATACTCTCCTGTTTCAGAATGTTCTGGTATACAGTTTGCTATTTCTTTAAAAAAGCGGTTTTGACCTTTCAAATTTTTAATGGAAATTCAGAAATTAGGTAAGTCATACACAATTGGTCTGACGCTCAATACTCTTAGTTTCCTTTTGAAAAATATTAGTCATGTCATAAATTAAATTGGTTTTTAAAATTATTTATTATTGATACTTTAAGAGTTTCCTTTTGTCTCTTTCCTTTAGCTTTGTGAAAGATACATGCAAGAGCCAAAGAATACTGAATAATTGTCTATAATATCATGAACATTTTTAAAGCAAAGAGATCAAATGTGAACTCCATCCAAGTAAATGCTGTTTCTCTTTGAAAAGTATAGATACTTTTTAAAATCTTATTTAGATGTGTAAGAAGAAAATAAATTTCTGTTTCAATTACTAAAAACAGACATAAAAGCTAAATTTTAGATATTAATCTGAAAACTGAAGTGTTTGCTTTTAAAAGCAGACATTTCTGCCCTTTTACTGTTACTGTTCTGAGGTGAAGCCAGGAAATATTTTATCCATCAGAGCAGAAGGGAAAAAAAAAAAAATTTAGCCAAAAGTGTGCCTGAAAT